>ML850457.1:20787-31928 GCA_009831015.1 Picea engelmannii
ACACTGTCAAACTGTTATTCCCAACAAGGAATTTTTGAATATTGTAAACCATTCATTAGCTGCATTAATTGTTCTCGAAAGAGGAGACACTTTAAAATTAATAAAATTTCATCATTAACCTAGATTAAAGATTCACGCTGATGTCTACATTTAAACATATATATGTGCGAATTTACAGGAAACCAAGGCATTTCGTTTTAAGGAAGATTGTAGAAGATCATAGAAACTGTATAACGATTGATTAAATTGTATAACACCGTATTGAATAGATAAATTGCAAGGCAGGTTTATGTTAAGGATGGTGAAAGGTCACCACTCAGTTATATGAATGATGAAATCACCTTTTAGTTTTTCATCAAGTTAAATAATAAATATTCTTTGGATTAAAAATAAAGGCATGGAACGATATTATTGAAACTATTATAGTAGAAATTTTATAGTTTTTGTATTAAGGGATCACAAGGAAAATTTCCCATGCCATATTCTGCAAGCATAACATGACCAGGATTCCCCTTATGATTATGTGTAGATGACTAGAATATTATATAATATAATGATTATTTGTTATAGATCTTTTATTAGAAAATTGAAATGAATTATGCGAGTCGTGAATATAAATGGTACTCTTCCAATTGATATATTTCTAAAACCCTGATAATGAATATCTATATATATATCCATAGAAGTCATTCATTTAACAATTCAGTCGAGAATGGACCAAACGAAACTTAACACTGTCTTCATCTTAAGGATTATCGATTATTAATTTGATTGGTTATTGATTTAAAAAAAAAAAATCTTGCACTTGTTTTGGGTGGCCCGTAGTCGTAACGATGGGGGGGGAGGTTGTTACATCACATTTTTTTCAATGCATGATAATCGAATTTATCTAACATGGAAGACCCACATGCACACAATCTATTGCTTATCACCATTCAACTTATTTACAATCCATTGCCTACCACCATTCAACTTACAATCTATTGCCTACCACCATTCAACATATTTACAATCCATTGCCTACCACCATTCAACTTATTAGAGAAATGCACTTCAAATTGAAGACCTTTAGGTAGCAATTTCTCATCTCAATTATAGAGTTTCTTTCGAGATCTAGAGTCGACTAATTGTTTAATGATTGATGGATTATTGTAATAACAAGTCAAAATATATTATTTAAATAATTAAGATAAATGTGATACACTTATTTTTGCAAAACCCTAGATATATATTTAAGTATTTAGTTTATTTTTTCTTTTAATTAATAATTTTTCTTTTCTTTTAATTAGTTTAATTAGTTTATTTTTTCTTTTAATTAATAATTTTCTTTTTTCTTTTAATTAAAATTGGATCTTTAGAAGGAATACAATTGCATCAATTGGGACCTGTTAAGGATGATTTTAATTTAGATTGGTATGGGCATCGACATGACCAATTGGACAATGAGTTGTATCATTTCGTCATCCTTTGATGTTTTATTAAATGGGGAGGCCACTGTTTTTTTCAAAAGCAAAAGAGGACTTCACCAAGGTTTCCCCTTATCTCCTCTATTATTTATCTTGTTCATGGAGGGGCTCATTATTTTGCTAAAAGAGAGTCAAAGCAAAGGCTTGCTGACAGGTATTAAAGTATCCAGAACTATAAAAATTCTACACATTTTGTTTGTAGATGATGTTGTTATTTTGTCAAATACTACATTAAATGAATGGTGGGAGATAGACAATATTTTTAAACTTTTCTATTTAGCGTCTAGTTTAAAGGTAAATATACAAAAATTGATGGTGCTCCATGAAGGTCTTTCGAATCAGGAGCTAGATCCTTTCAAGCATTTCTTGCCTTTTAGTTTCTGCGACCTTTCTATTGGTTTCAAATATCTTGGGTATCATTTGAAACCAGGGATGCAGCGAATCGAAGACTGGAACTGGATGCTTTAGAAATTTGAAAAAAAAGATTGGGAATTGGTGTTACAGATGGTTGACATTGGGAGGACGCCTTACTCTTCTGACATCTATTTTAGAATGCAAGCCAGTATATTGGATGCCCTTTGAGATCATTCCAAATATTGTTTTAAATAATTTGAGAAGGATTATGTTCAATTTCCTATGGAAAGGGAACAATGATACAAAATCCTTTCATCTGTGTAAATGGGAAAGTCTAACATTGCCAAAGAATTATGGAGGGTGGGGATTGAGGAATTTATTCGACTTTAACAAGGATTTGGCAGAAAAATACCTCTGGCGAGTCCTAAGGTATGAGGGTAGATTGAATAAAGTTATAATTGACAAATATTTACCTCACACTACGATCAAAAATTGGTTTAGGGTACCATATTTCTTCTATATTTTGGCATCCAGATTCTAGAGAGGACTCCTGAAGGAAATCCACTTGATTACACATTGTCTAAGATGGTCATCGGGATCAGGTCATATCATCGATATTGGTAGAGATAACATCCTGGGCATGGGTGAAAAGTATTTCCTATCTTCATATCTTATTTCTACATTAAAAAATCAGAAGATCACTTCACTTCATCAGGCGAGAAGGTTCATGGACAACCATTCTACATCTTTGTGGTCTTCTAGTGTGGAGTTAGGACTTATTGGTGCATTGGGAATGGAGTGGACTATATTCCAGACAAACCTCGTTGACTCGGGGGCCTACATCCAAGACAGAGAAGATGATCTTATTTGGATCGGTGGTGACAATTCTGTATTAATTACTGTTACAAATATTTATCAGGCCAAATTCTCATCACAGGAATTAAAAAAGGTTATGGGATGGAGGAAAGAATTTTGGAAATGGAAGCTTCAGCTCAAGATAAAGTGTTTTATCTGGTTAGCGACCAAGAACAAAATCTTGACCTGGGAAAATCTAAATGTTGGAGGTTGGGAAGGACCATCGCAGTGTTATCTCTGCAAGCAAGAAATTGAAAACACAGATCATCTCTTTATTCACCGTGTCTTTACGAAATAAATATGGTAAAGATTGGCATTGCTTCTAAAATTCAAAATGTGCTATAAGGGGAATAACATAAATGATTGTATGAATTCCTGGGTAAGTGATAAATCGGTTCCAATATTGGTTGCAGCGCATACTTGCTGGTTCATATGGATAGAAAGGAATTTATCTATCTTTGAAGAAAATATCCCTTCATTACACTCAGTGATTCTAAAGATCTTAGGCCTCTATAATAATGGATAGAAAGTTCAAAAATCTCTTCTCATCCACATTATTTCGATCCAAACAAAAAAAAATTATATCACAACTTGGTTCGATGGAGCTACCCAAGATGGATGGTAAAAATCGTGGAGTTGGAGGCATCATAAAGACTCCAAATATGATAGTATATAAATGGATATTTAATTATGGCAGAGACACAAATAAGAGAGCAAAATTATTGGGTGTATGGGAGTCTCTCAGATTGGCACTACATCTGTCCTTTTTGAGAATCCAAATCCTGGGGGATTCTAAAGTCATCATTGATTGGCTCAATGACAGAGCTAGACTCCAATCAAACTCTATGGAGGGATGGAAGGACATAATAAAGGTTTTAATAAAATCCTTTCAGGATATTAGTTTTGATCACGTCTATAGAGAGTTTAACATCGAAGAAGATTATCTCGCAAAGATGGCTCTGCAGGAACCAATTGGTAGGATCTCATATTGGATGGCTTTGCTTCTACCATATGCATGCTTCCCACATAACCTCTTTTGGGTGTGGTAGTCCTAATGAACTTTCCATCTCATCCATCATCTGCCCCATGATCTCCCATGTTTTCTGGATTCATTATTCAAGAAGATTATTGAACATATTCTTCTAACTTCGTCATGAATGTGGTATCTTTATGATCTTTGACACATAGTGTAGAATCTTTGATTGACCCATGTGCCTTATTCCATCCATCATGCAACTACTAATGTTCATGTAAAATCGATGTGAGAAGATGATTGATCTGTGTGCACATGCAACTGACCAAAAATTTTGGGTTCCAACAGGCCCCCAACACTATTACTTGGTTCATCCTTGAGCCAATGGCCTTTTCCATGGTGTGATGGAGGAAACAAATGGAGTTGTCTTTATGAGTTCCTGGAGGAAATATTAGAATTTTTTATCAATTTCGTATAAGGTGGGGTGTAGTTGTTGAGTGAGATGAACCACTTGATTTGTATCAGCGACTGTGACCTGGGGATTCTGAAGTTCAATATGCTCCATTTTCTTGAGCATAGGGGAATCTATGACCTGTTCTACTACAAGATGCATGTAGAATATTTGGGCCTTGTCGGCCACTTCATTGGTTGTCCTAGAGATAGTTTGTTTTTCCTCCTGAGTGACAATGATCTCTCTTGTCTTGTTGGTGATGGTTGTTATCGTGACTTGGAATTCTCTTGGGGGTAAGGAAGTCAAGTTTCTCTTCTATTGTCTGACCTTTGTTTCAGCAATTTGGATCGATTCATCAATGGAGTTAATATCCAAGGGATTTTGGAGGTGATTCTTGAGCATAAAATTGTATTGAACCAATCCCAAAAAATATTTTAGTCATTCCTGGCCATGTTGGAATGCTTCCTCGGGTGTCGCAATCTTCTGTTGTAATTCAATATTTGCGGGTGTGGACTGTTGGATCCTAGTGTGATGCTTGATGTTCTATGACTTCAATACATGAAAACATGCATTAACTATTTCTAGTTTCTAAGATGGGGATACTTCCAGGGCCTCATCTGTTATGTTGGGTAGTTGGGTGTATAGTTCATCGACTCTGCTCATTATTTTTGTGTGGGTGGTAACGCTTCCCACTTGTTGAGATCTTGTTTATGAGTGCACCGATACTTCTACATCTTATATCATTTTCAAGGCTTGATGAGCATGTACCTCTTGTTGATAGTGCATGTGAACTTGATTATGCACAACGAGTTCTAGTTGATGTTGTTGAAGTTTATCATGATATAGACTAAGCTTCTGGTGTTTTTATCCTAGTTCTAAATTAGGTTGTTAATGTATTTTTGCACGGTCTAGGTGGAGACAAAAAATTAATCGATTCCCACAGTAGCCGTGTTAAATGTAACGACCATTGACGGGCCAAATTTCAATGCCCGCCCTTGACTGCTAGTGCTGAGAGCATGCTCTTATGGCTCGAGGGGAGTGTCTTTAGAGGGAAAATAACCAACAAGATGGTGATAAAGTTATTTGATGTTTCTTGTATCCTCCCTCTGAATCTTTTTTTGTAAAACCAATTGACCTATGAGTTCCTTGAAAAGAGTCAAAATATCAGGCGTAAGTTGTCCTCGTTCCTATGTTGCAATGTTAGTGGCCAACCCTATGGTCTAGCTAGTCCATTGTCTTTTTGTAATGGAATTTATGGGCCATAAAGATATATGCACACTCTTTGTTGGGATTGATTCAATAATAGGGTTAGCATGGATGTCCAAAAAGGATGTTGTAACGTACCCATTACTAGCAACTCAACAAAATTGCTCGGATACCATTTTGTAACGTACCCAACAATCTGGGATGGGTCACACCATGCAAACATATCTCTTTTACCACTCTAATACCATAAAATATACTAACATGTTCTGCATATGAACAAAGTTAAGCAGAATAATAACAACATACAACAATAATAATTTATACATATAGACAATAGAAATTCCATAACAGAACATCATATTTCATAACATAACATTTTCACAAACACATAAAGACACTTATCTTTAGTGAATGAAACACCAAATTCATGCAAAACTTCCACGTTCCTCCCAGCCATAGACCAAACTACTCATATTCTCAACAATGGGTCACCCCCGAGCTAGGGATAAACTCTACTCGGGAAAAGGAAGTTCTAAGCCAGTCTAAGGTTTGATTGAAAACAACAATTCTCAAGCTCAGGTGCCTACCTTATCAACCAAAATACAATCTCTCATTCCCCAAATGCCTATCAAACCCCAAGAAACATTCCCCTTCTCTTCTAAATAGTCCCTTCATTGCCCCACTTCCCTTCCGGGGCTTCAAAAATAGGTCAGACATGAAGTCTCAGAGCTTTGTAGCCACAACTTGGACTCTAGAAACTGACCTATATTCCATCATCTCCCACATTCTTTTCCCATCATAGGAAGTGTGCCCCTTCTTTGCTCAACATTCCCTCAGTTTCCCCACTTCCCTTCTGGGGCTTCAACAACAGGTCGAACAATGAGTCTCAGAGCTTTGTAGCTACCGCTTGGCACCTTGGGAATTAATTCCTACTATATCTCTCACCTCCAGTGAATTCTCATGGACCTAAAAACCCACTTCTTCAACCGCGAACTAACAACCTGACTCTTTGACCTGCAACAAAGTCAGGTACGAGTACAAATGGTAACATGGATGGGTGAAAGATGGTAAGAATCATGAATCAATAATAGTTTGATGATCATGAATTACATTATATCCCTAAATACATATATGCATGTATCCTTTAAGACACATGGAACCCAATGGAATCCCTTTTTCCCAGTTGTAATTCATTCCCTACCCTCGGGAACTTAGGATAACATAAAGTTATACCAATACTTTATACTTTAGTAATAATAATATAATATTCCTTTGGGATTAATCCCTCAATCTTAGCCACTTCTTAGACTCTTATCCCCCTTTCCCATCCTAGTGGAGTTTATTCCCCCATCTCTTTAGTGTGGAAGATCAACAACAATGATGTACTTTATTAAAATACGAGTGTTTACATATTACAATAATAGGCACGATGACCTTTTAGCCAATCCAGGCTCTCCATCCTAATAGGCACATAGGTAATTTGTCATATAATATCCTGGCTCACCATCCTATAAAACATATGTACAATTTGGGGTTCAACCCATGGGTATTACATTCCCCTCCCCCTTATTTATGCATTGTTCTCAATGCAGTATAGACACATATACTATCAAAACTTACAAAGACTTAAAAAATATGTGGGTATTCTACCCGCATCGCATCCTCATGATCCCAAGTTGAATCCTTAGGACCATAATAGGTCCATTGGACCTTTACAATTCCTATAGCTAGATTCTTGAGCTGCTTGATCTTCCAGTCCAATATGCAAACTGATTGAAATGGAAAGTCTCCTTCTTGCTCCACCTGAATCACATTATAATCAATGACGTGATTATCATCAGGTACATACTTTTTAAGAAATGATACATGGAATACATTATGAATACACAATTATGCAGGTAAGGAAAGTATGTATTCTACAGGATCAATCCTCTCCAGGATTTCAAATGATCCACAATAACGAGCTCCTAGATTTGAATGATTTCCCAACTTTAGGGAACTTCTTTTGGATTTTAATTTCAAGAACACATGGTCACCCACTTTGAACTCTCTGTGAGTTCTACTTTTACCAGCATAACGTTTTTTGCCTGATTCCACCCGACGATTGATTTGGAAATTTGTTGGAAAAGGTGGCATGATTATTGCTAGGTAAATGTCTCAATGGATGACATACTCATCGGTCATCTAAGAAAAAGGATGAATTTAAAAATATTTATGAAAGCACCCATTTTTTGACCAACTCGGTGACTCTGTTGGCCCAAATCACCCGATAGACATTTTTTCAAAGATCAAAGAGTTTTAAGCTTATGTTGTTTGGTCGATTGTTTCTTGAGGGTACTAATGTCAAATTTGGGTTCAACAAGCTTCATTTCATTTCTCAAAAAATCAACAAACTCAAAATTAGAAAAAATCAAATAAATCAAGGAACCAAACATTTTTAGGTTGATGGATACAAAGGAACTGAGGAAAAATTTAAAAGTGGTACCCCAAAATTCCTAGAAATTTCGAAGGTGTGTTGAGTGCTTAACAGGTCCATCGACCAAGGAATCATAAATCAAGAATCTTTTGAGACGTTTTGAGACCCCTTCCACTCCTTTCCTACTATTCCACCAAGTAGGGATGATTTTAGGAGGTTCTAGATCCACCAAATGAAAGGACTGTAGGAGATGGGAGAAAAAATACCTTAAAGGGTCCCTATGAGGGTGACCACCCTCAATTTCTTGAAAAGAGAGATATAATTTGATATCACCCTCCAAAATGTGATTTCCAATAGAAAGAGACCCTGAAGAAGACAAGCCTTGGCATACGGGTTTTTTTTCTACACAAGGGTCATAAAGGTTGATGAACTTGAAGGAGGCATCCCAATCCCGAGTTTCCAAATCCACGAGAATACCAGAGGATAGAAGCAAGGTAAATAAAGATTTAAGATTCGATCTTCAGACTGAAAGGAGACTTCCCAATAGACCATCTGAATACAATGTACAAAATGACTAGTCCTTAATCCAAGGGAAGAGAAATCCACTACTTTGGAGCTCACAAACATAGTTTCTTGCAACATAATTACATAATGAGAGAAGGATTTGACAAGCCTTTTGAAGGATAGTAACTTGGGGATACCCCAAACTCCATGCATTTTTAAAGACATGCATATCATGATTCAACACTAGAGATTGAATTCCTTTCTCTAAGGGCATGAATGAGTGTGACATGTTTTCCACATTTAATATCATTTTTTTCTTAAAGTTGTGGCAACAAAAGGCAGTACTTTCGACCAACCTTAGAACCTTGATTCTTATCCAGGACTAGGACGTTGTCGATAACTCCATCATTTTTTAGATTCTATCTAGGTTGAAGAAGATATCCAGAAGAACCTAAAGAGGAGGATTGACATTTTTTCCTAGAATATTTCTAGGCTTTGAGTTGACCCATGTTGTGTCCCCCTTTCCTTTTTCTTATGCAATGTATGGGTGATGAATAAATGGGTACAAAATCGAACTCAAGAACGAACTCGAATAATGACAAAGAGACATCTCACATCGAAGGATCGGGGTTAGCACAAAACCTTTCTTTCTCAAGCTTACACTGAGACTGTGGATTCATAACCTTCCTAAAGGGAGGGCGCACCATTTCCACCATGTTTCCAGCATTCATAAAAGACTTACCAAGAGGAGCATCCAGTGCAACTAAGGGAGAGGGGTTTTCCACCACCTTTGAATTCGAAGCTTCCAAGGCCTTATCAGAGAGCTTGACCTTCGATCTATCCTTGTATGGCCGTCAAACCTCTTTAATAACTTGAGGAGATTCTACGATGAAACATATTATATATCATTTTTGGGATTAATTGTATAGAGTAAGTCATTAATATATGGCCCATATCCATGAGTATTAGTGACAACTGACCAATAATTTTCATGATTTGAATAGTCCACTTAGCACTCATTGCATTGGTTGATGCCCACAGGGGTGAAGAAGTGGGATTGAAACTAGTGAAATGAATCACATAGCATCAATCATCACTTATGAGGATTGCACTTTCTAACCAAGACTTTCTAGGTGTTCACCCATCCCAAGACTCCTCTAGCTCAAGTGTGCTTAACTATGGAGTTTTCCTCACTATCAAGCCAAGTTATCTTTCTACTCCATTTGCAAAACCTTAACAAGTATTGTGCCTTATGAACTATTCAATTAGAGCTCCCTTCACTCTTTTTATTTAAGCATCGAGGGGCTTCCATAGTGCAACATATTAAATAACATTTTTGGAATTAACTACGTAGAGTAAGTCATTAATATATGACCCATATCCATGAGTATTAGTCACAACTGACCAATAATTCTCAGGATTTAAATAGTCCACTTAGCACTCATTGCACTTGGTGATGCCCATGGGGGTGAAGAAGTGGGATTGAAACCAGTGAAATGAATTTCATAGCATCAATCATCACTTTCGGGGCTTGCATGCCTCCTTAGGTTTCCACATTGTTTTGAAGGAGGGTCTTAACCTTAAGGAACTAGTACAACTTTCTAGGGTATCTTCAACTTCATGGAACCCATAACACCTGAACGCAATATGTCAATAGTCTATATGTTGAACCCAAGAAATATTCCCAAGGAGTAGGTCAATTTATTTCAGAAGGCCTTTATGTAGGTCTACCTCCACCTATACCCATGCCCATGGTCGATGCGACTTGGTATTCTGATATTTTTCCAACTTGATAAAGCATCCCACTTTGTTCCCAATAAATTCCAAAACTCTTTTATTATAGAAAACCAAAGGGAGAGTGGGAAGAATTACCCAAAATGTCATAGATTTTAGAGGTTTTCATCTGGGGTTGAGGTTGACTCTCCACTCTTGGAGAACCAATCTAGATGGTCTCCATCTCCAGTCCTGACTATGAATTCAGCACCGATCTTTGGGATTTCTAAACAAAAAAAAAATCCAACCCCTCACCACAATATGAAAAAATAGTTGATAACCAAGCAAGGGAACCCACAAGTCTTCCAATCAAATCCTTAAAGTTTCAGGTGAAAATGATTTCCCATAAAAGTGACCAACAAAAAGTTTTCCCAAAAAATTTGGGATGTCATCCAAAGAAACATCCTCTCTTACCAACTTGCTTTCTTTCTCTTACTGAGAGAAAAGACACTTGCATATTTTCTTCATTTGAGGGTCTTCAATGCAAGCATAATCCTAAGCAAGAGGTTGGGCAAAAAGAAGAACACGGCTATAGGGATCCAAACTACGAGAGGAGGATGAAGGGATACCTTTAGACTGTAGGAACTAATCATTCAGTCGACCAATCAATGGAACATTAACCATATCATTTTCACACATGGGGGAATTGGATTTGTCACATTGGCATGAAGGATTGTTGATTCATTGGATGAGTTACCTCCCTCTGCTATGTTTCTTATCTTGATCAACAAGATAGGTTTCCTCAAGGGAGTGAGCCCTCCTTTTCTTCTGAGTGGCGATGAATTTAGTTTCAAATACCAAGATATCATCTGATTCGATTTTGTCCTCACCATAATTAAGAATGTTAGCTTCCATAACTACCACAATCAATCCAATGAAAATGGTCTTGTCATACCACCACCAAAAATACAAAATCCATACAAAAAACCTTACTCCATCTCTTTTTGCGCTACACCATAGACCCAAAAATCACATACCCTAAAATTGCAAGCCTAGAATCCGCTCAAACCTAAAAAAAATGTAAACCCCAAAGCCATATTCCAAGTCTTGGACTTAATACAATTAATTCACATGTTGAACTTAGATAAATCAATGTTGAGATCCTTCCTAGAGGTGTAATGGAGGGCTAATGGGCCCATTAAA
>ML850458.1:4163-15427 GCA_009831015.1 Picea engelmannii
CTCAAACCTGCAAGCTCGTCAGGAAGAGGCCCCCACAGTCTGTTATTGCTCGCACTAAAGTTAACGAGATTCCTCAGCTGTCCGATATGTGGAGGAATGATTCCACTGAACAGATTGTCGGCCATCTCTAACCATTGCAACTCTTTTGCCCCGCCAATCTCTACGGAAATGTGGCCTTCAAACATATTTGTATAGATCTTCAATTCTATAAGTATATGAGAGCTCCATAAAGACAAAGGAACCTCACCACTCAGCCGATTTTGATAGAGTTGTGCGTATAGCAGGCTGTTGCAAGAGTCGATTTTCCATTGAAATTGTTTGAAAATATAACCAACGCATAAAGAGTTCTTCCCTTGCATAGGTTTCTAGGCAGAGGGCCACTGAAATTGTTTTCTGCAACATCAACAAGGGGAATAAGAGAATGCGTACCCAAATTCTGTGGCAACAACCCAGTAAGCCCGTTACTTGAAAGATCCAAGATTTTCAAGTTAACAAGCATTCCTAGCTGTGCAGGGACAGAGCCCGTGAGGCTGTTCTCCCACAGAGCCAGGTTATCCAAATGAGTCAGATTTGCAATTGTTTCAGGAATCCTTCCATTCAGCTGATTACTTGAAAAGTCGAGATGACGTATGCTCCTCAACTGGTTAATATTGTGGGGTATTTGTCCAGACAGCTGGTTTTTCCAGAGATAGAGTTCTGTCATCTTGGTCAACCCCATCAAACTGGTGGGGATGTGGCCCCACAAATGATTCTTAGAGAGATCCAAGATCTCGAGCTCCGTTAAATTACCCAACTAAGAAGGGATTTTTCCTTCCAGACTGCAGTTTGGCAGCCATAGCTGCTGCAAGTGCGTCAAATTGCCAAGAAAAGCAGGAATCGATCCAGTCAATTGATTATGAATGAGAGACAGTGTCTCCAATTTGGGTAACATGCCGAAACCTGGAGGAATATCTCCGAGAAATTGTTATAGTCCAAGTTCAGATGGCGCAACTCACCCAATTCATAGATGTGATGCGGCAACTTTCCATCGAACAGGTTCGATGACAAATCCAACGTTTGCAAATGCTTGCAAGCCAACAATCCATCGGGGAATGGACCTTCGAAATGGTTCGAATGGAGTATCAAGTCCGTCAGATTTTGAAGGCCACATATAGTAGAAGTCAAGGTTCCCGCAATTGAAGTCTTGGAGAGATTAACTTTTGTAACGACATTGAATTGAATATTACAGAATACTCCATTCCAACCACACGGGTTTTCATCAAACGAATTCCAGTTGCTCAAAACATCATGTTTGTCAATCCAATCCGTCTCTTTTATCTTCAGGAGAATTTTTCCTTCGTCAGAGATGGCATGGCATTGAAGGAGAAGTAGCGAGAGAATGAAAAAGAGGAGAGCTCTAAGCAATTTGGATCCGAAGGATGGAAACAAGCATAAGCAGGGCATAGTTTCTTGGTATTTTGGTTCGGTTGGGTTTTGCTTTACTATATATAATAATAATAATGCTATTACAAAAGTTTGATTGTGTTATTCGATTGAAAGATTGGGTTTAATGATTAAAAACATGTTTTTATTTTTTCTAAAAGGTTGGGTGGAGTGGATCCCTTGTCCCACAAATTAGTGGATCTCATACACCAACCAATTTAGGAATAGTGTCAACTCAGTGTCTAGATCTAATTGAGTGGGTTTAATGATTTTTAGAAGATTGGGTGTAGGGGATCTCTTGTCCCACAAACCAGTGGATTTCATACACCAACCAATTTGGTGTTTGACTTTATCATGACCTTAAAATTAGTGATTGACTATAAACAATAAATGTAAAAATATCCTAATAAATGTGTGACTATTGAATAATGCTGATTTAACCACCATAAAAACAATGAATCTTCACTGGTCTTGACTTAGACTTAGATTCTATAGATATAGAGTTATTGGCTTATCATTTTAACAAGTGGATCAAATTGTATAATTTTTTCCAAAAAAAAATTGTTAGAAATAAACAAAAATGTGGGATAGTCATTATAACAAGTACACCAAATTGCATATATTTTATATTTTTTCAAAAAAGATTGTTGGAAATGAACAAAAATGTAAGATATGAAGTGTTGCAAAGTTAAAGATTAATATTGACTTGTAATTTATTATCAAATTACATATATTTTTTAAAAGAAAAATATTAAAAATGAATAAATATGGAGTACATCGATTTGTAAAATCATTAATTAATATTGATTTGTATAACAAGATAATTAAATTTATTATTTTTTCAACAAACTACAAACTTCTTTGTTAGAACTAAATAAAAATGCAAGTAGATTGTAAAGTTTTGATTAATATTGACTTGTCATATATCAAGTCAATCAAATTATATATTAAAATTGTTTAAATTATATATATATATATATATATATATATATATATATATATATATATATATATATATATATATTATANATTATATATATATATATATATATATATATATATATATATATATATATATATATATATATATATTATAGGTTTTTTCCATTCAAATCTATTCAAAAATATTTGGCTTAAGATTATCTCATCCACCTTTATCCAGTTAACCTTAGTAAGATGGACTTGGATTTATGATATATGGGTTTTGTGTTTTATAAAAAAAAATTAACTAACCATCATACTTACCTTGAAAAAATAGAATTTTAAAACTAAACAAAAATGTGGGATATATGTTCTAGATTTTTCATATTCAAAACCATTCAAAAATATAATAAAATTAAGATGATCTCATTTGTCTTTATCCCATCAACCTTATAAAAATGATGTGGAGTATATGTTCTACATTTTCTAGATTCAAAACCATTCAAAAATATACTGACTAAGATTATCCCATTTGCCTTTATCTCATTAACCTTGAAAACATATATTTAATGAAATTATACAAATTTATTTTATCTAATTAACCTTGTTAAAATGATAAACTATTATAATAAAATAAATGTTTCATTCTTATAATTTAGTTATTTGCTAATTATATAATATTTGATTTTTTTTTTTTTTTAAATTATACATTATTTTAATTTTACATGTAACTTTCAATCCGTTTAGATTAATTTTATATTTTTCAAATTAATTATTCAATATAATCTTTTATAAATATATGATTATTGATTAAAAACATTTTTTTTTCACTTTTATATTTCTATCCTTAGACCTTTATTATTTCTTTCTCAACATGGATATAGTAATCAAATTGTATTGGATCCTATCCAACACAATGGATATATGTGCAACTTGCATGTCCTAGCAGCAACAATATATGGTTTACACTTGGCATGGGTTGTAAATGAAAACCGAGTATAGCACACATACCTTCCTGCGGACCTTCATCTCAGGTTAAATCTCAAGAGGAAACACAAGATGGTCTAATCTATAAAACATCTTACTGAAAATTAATCCGAAGAGCCATAGAATCTGGAAAAATTAATTAGTCTTTCGAGCACAAAGTTACATCTAAATTCAACGGATAGAAATTATGTCCAAGCACCAAGGGTCAAGGCGTGAAATATCCATAAAATAACGGGAAAATTTTCCATTTTTCTACAGTGGCACTCACCGTCAGGACCTCCTTCATGGTGATCTGGGCACTAGCTGCAGCCATGGCACAGGAGCCAGAAAACCTGGATCTCGAACTGCAATTCCTCAAACGAAAAAAGAAAAAACCCTAATTCCAATCTCCAATTCCACTAAAAAACCTAGAACAACCAATCTACCAAAAACCTGTCTATATTCAATCAAATATTGCAATACTGAGCTCAGGAAAATTCTTATTTAAATTTTCCCACAATATGACAATTACAAAAAAAACTTCAACACTCAACTCTATGAGTGAATTCTCTTGGCAATGAAGATATAAATAAAGGTTGAATTAATTTTCTATTAATTTGAAACCAAAATTCTAATTATTATTTAAGGTTGTTTTACTTTTGACAAGATGATTGTGGCTATTAGACTCTACATAATCCATTTTCTATTTATGCATTAGAGTTTTATGTAATCTAGTTTCTATTTATGCATTAGAGTTTTATGTGGTTTAATCCATTTTCTATTTACATTGAAACCGATACCGAAATCGATTAGCTTTTCCAGGGGTTATATTGTAACATTGACAACTTATTTGTTTTCTTTGTTCTTCTCTGTTTTCTTCGTTCTTCTCAGCAAACAATAATTGTTGCTAGTTAAACCATCGGTTATGCAACCACTGCTTTGCTTTTGTCTCTGCTACTTTTTGTCTTTGCTTCTGCTTTATTTAATGTTAAAACTGTAACTATTGAATTAACTACTTTCTTTGTTGTTGAACCTACTTCTTTTTGCTCTTTTAAGGAAACAGATATACTCACTTCCTTACCATAGAAATATCACTCACTTCCTGCCTTGGCAGGGACTTGCTGCTCTGCAACTATCCTTGTTTATTCTGTTTTCTCTATTTCCCACAATAAGATTCGAAGGGTCTATTTGTGCATAATACTCTAATTGATATGTATTTGTGCTAGTATTTGTGTATTATGTATTTGTGCATAATACTCTAATTGATAGGTTTTGAGGTGCTAGTATTTTTTTTTTTCTAGTATGAGGTTTGATTGATCATAGTATATTATTACTGATTTTAATAAAATGAATAAAGTCCCATAAAATCAATACCATAGTAATTAAGTGTATCGAAACATTTGTAACATAATAACTAATCAACTTCTTAATTGTTAATTTATATGATTTCACCATCACATTGTCTAATTTTTTAAGAAAATTTAGTGTTTTACTTTTGATCTAACAGTTAGACATATAATCAAACCTTTATTTCAAAGATAATGCTAGTAATAAGTGTCATGAAAATAGTATGGCTACGTTGTGTTTTGCTTGGAATTCTCTTGCAGTGACATCATTGAATATTCTCATTGTAGCGAAACCTACCCACTATCTCAGACTCAACTCTTGGACCCCTGCTAGTAAATAATGGTGTGTTACTTTGATGCTACTACCTTGTTGAACAAATTGATCATCAACCTCCCTTAGAAGGAAAGAAATGTCAAATTTCATATAATTGAACAAGACTAGGTTGAGACAATAGATGCAAGTTGTTGTCCAAAGTATACAATAGATGTACTCTGTCTTTTGATAGTTTTCTCATTAAGAAGGATACATATAATGCTTCTCATTTTAGTTTGTATCATATTAAAATATTTTCACCCTGCCTTACTAATGTGAGACAACCCATGCATTACATGGGAAGTTTCCACCTCCTCCATTGATGATGCATCACTCTATTCCAATGGAGATATGTGTTTTAACTTCATGCACAGATGAGGGAGGAGGATTTGCTAGAACCTTCAAAGATACCATGTTTGGATATGTCAAGGGAAATCTAGAAGGCACAAGAGAAGGAGGACCACCAATGACAACATCAATGGCTCTTAAAACAAAAATTCCCAATTTTTTCTATTTAAAGTTTTCATTTGATAGACTATCCAGTCTAATAAAAAAAAATTCCCTATCTGATTGAGCACTTGTTGCGTGATGGACTATGGAGAATATAACAATAACAAGAAAGGAGATTACACCAAATGGTATGGAGTTGATAATTGCATCTAATTGCTAGTTGTGTTTACTGTTGGAATATTATTTACATTTTTTGAAATACTCTTTTTATGTCTAATGTTTAATAAATAAATATATGCAGACCTTAGCTCAATCCACACAATGAAAAGCTATCCAAGTGTGTATAATTAGATCGCTAGATGGCTTTCAGGTTACTTGGTATACTTATAGGGGACTCGACCTGTAGTCCTATCAAAATTTTCTTTTGATTTCTATTAGAAGGTAAATCAACAAAATCTACAAATGATTCCTCAATCTACTGTTGAGCCCATGCTCGCCAACCATGATCTAATCATTATCACATTGCTATGCATTTCTCCTCTAGGAGGTCTTCAAAGAAATATGGTTGATATGACACTTTTACATATGGTGTTAGCAAGTATACTATCAATTTATTTTTCAATCTTTTTTCAACTAGTTTTTTTCATATAAAACAATAAAAGAAGGTTTTTCACATAAGATAACACACTTGGAAAAGAAACAAATGAAGTAATATGACAATAAAAATGATTAATTAAGGCAATTAATAACAAGAAAATAGGAGCTAACTAATATACCAATATAGTTCCAATCCTTAGATCAGTAAAGGGTGAATCACTAAATTAACATCTACACGCAAATTAATGGAGAAAATTATGAAATTGTGTCTATTGTTCTAGCTTTGAAGTATTTTTGGTTCATATACTTACTTTGAAGTAATTATTGTTCATAAAATTGGTACAATGTTGTTAGGGACTTAACCTCCCTAACCCCTAACGTACGTAGAATAATATAATTCCATGTAATGAAGGCCAATATTAATAAGGCCTAGCAATAAGGAAGAATAAGTCAAATGTAATAAGACCTAATAGAAGCTTTTGCTTCTAGAAGGATCTTCCCCTAGATTGTTCTTTTGGATAGATAGATTTAGTATAAATAGGAGTAGAGGGTATGAGAAATATTGTCTTGGAGATTATTGTAATAGAGCTCTACTCTGCTGGAGGTTGCCCCCCCGAAGAGGCAATTGAATATTGCTATAATTAATCAAGGTGCACTTTCTGGTGTTATTCTGGTATTATTATGGTGTTATTATGGTATTATTCTGGTATTATTCTAGTGTTGTTCTGGTTATATCATTGTTGCTCTGTCGTTTCTATGCTAAAATATTTATGTTCTACATACTATTTTATATCTTGAATACTACAAGTGGTATCCTGGCAACTTCCTCAGCAGAAAATTGTGGGTTAATTTTTTTCAGGGTAGAGACATATTCTAGCGTCTTAAAGCTACAAAGATCTGTCATCAAACACATAAATCCGTAGTCAAGGAATCATACACATAGGAACTACAAGTGGTTTTTAAGCGCACATCTGTTGGCCACCCTTGTAACCCTTGTTGGTACCCCTTTGAGTGGTAGCGCATCAGACAACACATGTATACAGATCGACCTAGATATCCTGAATCCCTCCATAGATAAATTGATCGGTCGCCTGACTGTTATAGTGCCATCGAGAACAAAGGGCATGGCCTAACCTCCTTAGTTGGTGCCCTGAGATATTGGGCCTAGTACTAATATTGGACCCTGCACGTATATTAGAGAGCTATAGCACATGGAAAACCCTTGTCTGTAGAAACCATGAATATCCTACCCCTGGGGACGGAAATAAAAATAGAACAGACAAGATCTATTGCCACGCAACTGTGCCTTCTGCATTTTGGTTGCGAAATTACTACACAT
This sequence comes from Picea engelmannii, assembly GCA_009831015.1. NCBI lineage: Eukaryota > Viridiplantae > Streptophyta > Pinopsida > Pinales > Pinaceae > Picea > Picea engelmannii. Next base: position 11,518 of record ML850458.1, read on the forward strand.
TTCTTCCGGTTAAGAATTTAGGCATTTTGTCACTGCAGTATTATTCAGGCTGGAGTATAACTCCGCAAGAGTTAAAAAAAAAAGGTATAGTGGTCCCGCCGACACACTTATTTGGGAGCTATCCCACTAGGTTCCTCTCTTTGCCCCGATTCCAGTGATACCTATCATTTTTAACACAATTATTTTGTGGACCCGACCCTTCTCTGACACCCTTATTTGGCCCCTATCCTATTTGATCCCCCTTTTCTCCCTGATCACAATTGTACCTATCATTTGATACCCTTCCTCTCAGTGGTCCCACCCACCCCTCCAAACCCCTTTTGTTTCCCCTATACCGTTTTCCTGCCCATTTTTCCAAATGGCTACCACACGAGCCCAAGAACTCAATACCTTGATTGCTAACATCCAACAGAACAAGGAAGACATCAAGAATATCAATGACAACCTTAGCTCACTCAATTCATCTATTCAGGTCCTCAAGGAACAATGTTCCTACATCAAATACCTCAAAGACATCAAATCCACCTTTGAAGACTTCATGGGTCATTACCAGAAGCCTTCCTCTTCTGAACAACCATCTTATCAGGATGACCATGACTCTTCCCATTACCAAGGTACTCATACTACCTGTTTTTATCGATCCCTCCACCCTCCCAGAATTGAGGTGAACAAATTTGATGGATCGGATCCCACATGTTGGCTCACCCAAATGGAACATTATTTCTCTTCACATGACATTACCGATGATTTATCCAAGCTTCGTTATGGTGTCCTACATATGGATCTGGAACGATGGAAATGGTGAAAAAAGGCATGCCAAGGGTATGTTGCTTGGACACAGTTTGTGGCGGAACTGTATGACTGCTTTGACTTTGACACCCACCATTTAGGTCGTTTTACCAAGTTAAAGCAATATGGGACAGTGGAAGACCTTATTGTTGCATTTGAGCACTTGGATTTCAGAACAGAGGGCATGTCAGATGCTTTATTTAGGGAATGATTTATCAGTGGCCTCAAAGATGAAATTTTTGCCCATGTTCTCATGGCACGCCCCCAAAATTGGTTGGAAGCTACTCAACAAGCCAAGGAAGCACAATAGATTGCATCCTCCCAGACCCACAAAAACTCCTTTCCTCCTCGCCCTAAACCCACCAATTATGCCCCTCCTACAACTCCCCTAAAGATCCATAAATTAACCAGGGCTGAAATGGTTGAACATCAACTCAAGGGTCTTTGTTATAATTCTGATGACAAATATTTTCCCGGGCAAAAGTGTAAGGAACAAAAGTTTTTCATGGTTGTGATTGAGGATATTTCTGAAGAAGATGTTGGTGTCCCACCTGTGGAGGAACTACCACCATCATCTGATATGACCCCACCCTCTGATCCACCATACGTTGACTCGGTGATTTCACTTAATTCCTTCATTAGCTTCTCTGCTCCCCAGACTCTCAAATTAATTGGTTACATCAAAAATAGGAAAGTCATCATCCTTGTGGGTAGTGGTAGCACCCATAATTTTAATCATCACCCCATTGCCCAAGAAGTCAATTGTTACATCTGTGCCATCAATAATTTTCAAATCATGATTGCCAATGGTGGTTCCATGAAATGTGGGGGACGATGTGAAAATGTGTGACTCCAAATTGGCCAGTATCACTTGAAATCCCATATGTTTGCTATAGACATGGGTGGTTGTGACATTTTTCTTGTTGTCGAATGGTTACGCACTCTAGGCCCCATTCTCATGGATTTTAAGGACTTAACCATGCAATTCAACCAGGAGGGACAATAGTATAAGTTCCAAGGCATCACATCAGGCTCCCCTGAGATCATCAGTTCCCATCGTATGGAAAAGCTCCTCAAAAAAGGTCATTCGGGCATTATAGCCCAACTCCACTCCATTCATGTTGTTGAGACACCTTGTGTGCATCTCGATCTCCAATCTATCCTCTCCCGCCACCAAGTTGTTTTTACCACTCCCAAAGAAATCCCCCCTTCCCGTGGAGTCCATGATCATTCCACCCTTCTCATCCCGGGAAGTCTTCCTCCCAATGTTCGGCCTTATCATCATTCCTTTGCCTAGAAGAATGAAATTGAGAAAATTGTTCATGAATTTCTAGAAGCATGCGTTATCCATCCTAGTACTAGCCCCTATTCTTCCTTTATGGTCATGGTACTCAAGAAAGAAGGTACTTGACGCATGTGTCCTAATTTCCATGCCCTCAAAAAAATCACAATCAAAGACAAATTTCTCATTCCTGTCATTGATGACCTCTTTGGATGAATTGAGTGGTGCTCAGTACTTCACCAAACTGGATCTACATTCTGGCTACCACCAGATATGTATGAAAGAAGAAGACAATCCCAAGAATGCATTTTGCACTCATGAGGTCATTATGAATTCTTGGTAATGCCCTTTGGATCGTGTAATGCTCCTTCCACTTTCCAAAGTCTTATGAATAATGTCTTTCGTCCTTTTCTTCGTCATTTTGTCTTAGTTTTCTTTGATGATATTCTCATCTATAGTAAAACTTGGCCATCCATCTCTCCCATGTGAATCAAGTTCTCCATATACTCTCTAAGCACCAAGTTTTCCTCAAACAATCTAAATGTTCCTTTGGTGCCTCATAAGTGGAATACTTGGGTCATATTGTTGGCAAGGATGGTGTCTGAGTGGATCCTAAGAAAATTGAATCTATGCAGGATTGGCCTCGCCCTAAAACTCTTAAGAGCTTGCGTGGTTTTCTGGGTTTAATGGGCTATTATAGGAAGTTTGTTCAGAATTATGGAAAAATTGCAACTCCTTTCACTTCTCTCCTTAAAAAGAATGCTTTCACTTGGACTTCAGCAACGGATCATGCCTTCCAAGCCTTGAAATATGCTATGTGCTCAACCCTTGTCCTAGCACTTCCATACTTCACAAAGATATTCGTATTGGAATGTGATGCTTATGGGAAAGGAATTAGAGATGTCCTCGTGCAAGATGGTAGGCCTTTGGCCTTCACTAGAAAACATCTTTCAGAGCGGCATTTGGTCCAATCCAGTTATGAAAAGGAAATGTTATCTATTTTGCATGATGTGGATCTCTGGCATCCTTATTTATTGGTTCAGTGATTCCAAATCAAAACTGATCACCGGAGTCTCAAGTATTTCCTGGAACAACGAATTTCATCCTCGACGCAACAAAAATGGGTGACCAAGATATTTGGCTATGATTATGAGATCATTTACAAGAAGGGCAAGGAAAATGTAGCGGTCGATGCTCTTTCCCGGAAATATGAAGAATATGGGTCCCTTTTCTCCCTCTCCTTCATTGTACCAGATTGGCTCCAAGCTATTCGTCAGGAATGGCTGCAAGACCCCAAAATTTCTAGCATGCTCCACCAATTGTGTTATGATCCCAAGCCATTATGCAAGGATCATCATTGTTTTGGTGTCTTTTTAAAACTTTTTCTGAGTGAGGTATTTCGTCAAACACTTTGTTGATCTACCTTTTAGATGTGTTTATATGTGTGTATGCAACAAATAACATAAAGAGATAACCATGGAACATACCTCAACCATATGCAATAAGATAGACAAGCCAAAACATCTCAATTCTTCTTTATTCATAAAATAGAGAAACCTGCTACAATGAAGATGCCAATCTGGAATGCTCAACAGATGGCCAAGAAGATAGACAATAGATAAGAGCTGCTACAAAATGCTCCTTCTAATACAAAAGATACCTCCAAAGGCTGAATAAGAAATGAAGATCAATACAGGCAGATCTGAATGCCAAACTCTCCAGCTGAAGAATGCCACGCTCCAATAGAAGGCTGAAACCCTCAATAACTCGGCCTTGCTGCCAAAAGTGTCCAATCACCCTAATAAATATGCCAACTGATAGATCGGGTGATGGTAAGAA
>ML850458.1:20500-31928 GCA_009831015.1 Picea engelmannii
TTGCTTTTCCTTTATACTTTTTGGCTCACCTTGTCCCTCCAAAGTGACTTTCATTTTATTAATATTTAATTAATTAATTAAATCACTTTAATTAATTAATTAGCCTTTTTACCTTTGAAAAGCTCCTTATCTCTCCTTGTGGATTCCTTGGCCACTGAAAGTCATTTCTAGCCATCCCATCCTATAGTGTTGCTCCTCCCGATTCTAATGAGCTATTACACTGAGAGGTTCCTCCAAGTAATGTGCCCAAAATGACCTCTTTAGTGAATTCCATTGACTTATAGCTCAAAATAGTCAAAATCATGGAAATCGTCGAAATGCAACAAAACCAAAGCCAACCTGTGCAGAATGGCTCATAATGATGGAATATGATCATCAATGCAAGCTGGACCCCACAATGCCTCTCAAATACCCCTGTACTCACTCTAGCATCCATTTGGCTACTCTGGTCATCATAAATCTCTGCCCTGCGATGATGTCCCAAAGTGGGGACATTACAAATTGCAATACAATTCTTCAGTTTCTCTAGGATACTCTTGGCACAATGAAGAGTTTTTCTACAAAGGCCATTTGTATTTATGTAATCAATCACAACTTAAATCCACAGTTCTTTTTGAACTTCATGCCTCACCCACAGTACGACATTCAGGGTTTACCAAAACCTATGAACAAGTCAAACGTTCTTTTTTCTGGGATGGTATGAAACAGAACGTCCACACCTTTGTGGCTAAATGTGAGGTCTATCAATGCAACAAGGGAAACATTTTCAAATCTTCGGGCACACTCCAACCGCTTTCGATTCCCCCTGCTATTTGGAGAGATATTTCTATGGATTTCATTGTGGGATTAAGTAAATCACAAAATAAGTTGGTCATCATGGTGGTCATAGATCATCTCTCCAAATATGCTCATTTTTGTGCTCTTTAACACCCATTCATAGCCGCCATAGTGGCTCAAATCTTCAAGCTTCATGGCATGCCTAATTCTGTTGTCTCTGACAGAGACCCCACTTTCACCAAAAAATTCTGGAAAGAATTGTTCAAGCTACAGAGCACCCAATTGCATCTAAGCACTAACTATCTCCCCGAGATGGATGGCCAAACTGAAGTTGTCAACAAGTGTTTGGAAACATATTTGATGTTTTTTTCATCTAAGCGGAAAAATCGGTGGGATCAATGGTTACCCCTGGATGAATGGTGGTACAACACATCTTACCATACAACTACTCACATGACTCCTTTTGAAGCAGTCTATGGCCAAAATCCCCCATCGGTTCTCTCATATATGCCAAGGGTCTCGAAGGTTCAGGAGGTTGACAAAAATCTTACAGTCCGAGAGGTTATTCTTCATGCCCTCAAAGACAATTTGGTCATGGCTCAGAATTGCATGAATCAACAAGCAGATCAAGGTCATTCCGAACAACATTTTGTTGAAGGGGACCATGTGTTTCTTTGACTACAACCTTATAAGCAGACTTCACTCAAAGTTGAACATTGTCAGAAACTTACGCCCAAATTTTATGATCCTTATACAGTGCTCAAGCATGTGGGATCAATGGCCTATCAGTTAGCTCTACCCAGTTAATCGAATCTCCATCATGTTTTTCATGTTTCCTGCTTAAAGAAGATGATTGGAACTAAGTGACAAAATCAAACTAGTCTCCCTGAGTTGGATGAAGAAAGTTCCATATGATTGCAGCCACAAGCAGTCTTGGCCCAACGAGAGCTTCATCTCTGTCAATGCACCACCAAGGAAGTCTTAGTCCATTGGAAAGATACAACTCCTGAAGATGCCACCTGGGAGTCGACCACCATTCTACAACAATTTCCTCATCTTAAGCCTTAAGGACAAGGTTGTTCTTCAAGGGGAAGGGCATGTTAGGTACCTAACCTCCCTAACCCCTCACATACATAGAATAATATAATTCCATGTAATAAAGGCCAATATTAATAAGGCCTGTCAATAAGAAAGAATAAGTCCATTGTAAGAAGACCTAATAGAAGCTTCCGCTTCTAGAAGGATCTTCCTCTAGATTGTTCTTTTGGATAGATAGATTTAGTATAAATAGGAGTAGAGGGTATGAGAAATATTGTCTTGGAGATTATTGTAATAGAGGTCTGCTCTGCTGGAGGGTGCCCCCTCGAAGAGGCAAGCGAACATTGCTATCATTAATCAAGGTGCTCTTTCTGGTGTTATTCTAGTATTATTCTGGTGTTGTTCTGGTTATATCATTGTTGCTCTGCCATTTCTATGCTAAAATATTTATGTTTTGCATACTATTTTATATCGGGAATACTACAAGTGGTATCAGAGAACCTTCCTCGGTAGAAAATTGTGGGTTAATTTTTTTTTCCAAGGTAGAGACGTATTTTGACGTCTTAAAGCTACAGAGATTTGTCATTCAACGCATAAATCTGTGGTCAGGGAAGCATACACACAAGAACTACAAGTGGTTTTTAAGCGCACATATGTTGGCCACCCTTGTAACCCTTGTTGGTACCCCTTCGAGTGGTAGTGCATCAGACAACACATGTATACGGATCGACCTAGATATCTTGAAGCCCTCCATAGATACATCAATCGGTCGCCTAACTGTTATAGTGCCACCAAGAAAAACACTTGGGAAGATACTCTCTAGTACCTAGGTAGTCAGGTAGTATGGCTAAGGGCACGGTTTATCCTCCTTAATTCGTGCCCTAAGATATTGAGTTGAGTACTACTGTTGGACCCCACACATATATCAGAGAGTTATAGCATAGGGAAAACTCTTGTCTATAGAAACCCTGAATATCCTACCCTTGGGGATGGAAACAAAAACAGAACAGATAAGATCTATTGCCACACAACTGTTCCTTATGCATTCTGGTAGCGAAATTACTACACATTTCTTCATGTTAAGCATTTGGGCATTTTATCATTGTAGTATTATTCAGGTCGGAGTATAACTCTGCAGGAATTAAAAAAAAAGTATAGCGATCCCGTCGACACACTTATTCGGGACCTATCCCACTAGGTTCCTCTCTTTGCCCTGATTCCGGTGATACCTGCCATTTTTAACACAATTTTTTTTGTGGACCCAACTCTTCTCCGACACCCTTATTTGGCTCCTATCCCATTGGATCCCCCTTTTCGCCCTGATCGCAGTTGTACCTATCATTTGACACCCTTCTTCTTAGTGGTCCCACCCACCCCTCCAGACCCCTTTTGTTTCCTCTATACCATTTGTCTGACCATTTTTCCAAATGGCTACCGCACGAGCCCGAGAACTCAATACCTTGATTGCTGACACCCACAAGAACAAGGAAGAAATCAAGAATATCAATGAAAACCTTAGCTCACTCAATTCAGCTATTCAGGTCCTCTAGGAACAATGTTCCTACATCAAAGACCTCAAAGATCTCAAAGACCTCAAAGCCAACATTGAACACTTCATGGGTTGCTCCTAGAATCCTTCCTCTTCTGAAAAACCATCTTATCAGGATGACCATGACTCTTCCCATTACCAAGGTACTCATACTACCCATTTTTCTCGAGACCTCTTCCCTCCCATAATTGAGGTGGACAAATTTGATGGATCGGATCCCACATGTTGGGTCACCCAAATGGAACATTATTTCTCTTTGCATGACATCACTGATGATTTAGCCAAGCTTCATTATGGTGTCCTACATCTAGATACATAACGATGGAAATGGTGGCAATGGAGAAAAAAGGCACGCCAAGGGTGTGTTGCTTGAACACAATTTGTGGCCAAACTTTATGGCTGATTTGACTCTGACACCCACCATAGGCCACCTGACCAAGTTAAAGTAGTCTGGGAAAGTGGAAGACTTATTGCCGCATTTGAGAACTTGGATTTCATAATGGAGGGCATGTCAGATGCTTTCTTTGGGGAATGCTTTATCAGTGGCCTCAAAGATGAAATTTGTTCCCATGTTCTCATGGCACGCCCCCAGACATGGTTGGAAGCTACTCAACGAGTCAAGGAAGCACAACAAATTGTATCCTCCCAGACCCGCAAAACCTCCTTTCCTCCTCGCCCTAAACCCACCAATTATTCCCCTCTTGCAACTCCCATTAAGATCCATAAATTAACCAGGGCTGAAATGGTTGAACATCAACTCAAGGGTCTTTGTTATAATTCTGATGACAAATATTTTCCCAAGCACAAGTGTAAGGAACACAAGATTTTTATGGCTATGACTAAGGATATTTCTGAAGAAGATGTTGTTGTTCCACCTATGGAGGAACTACCAGCGCCATCTGATCTGACCCCACCCTCTGATCCACCATACGTTGACCCAGTGATTTCACTTAATGCCCTCATTGGCTTCTCTGCTTCCCAGACTCTCAAATTAATTGGTTACATAAAAAATAGGAAAGTCATAATCCTTGTGGACAGTGGTAGCACCCATAATTTTATTCATCGCCACATTGCCCAAGAAGTCAATTGTTACATATGTGCCGTCAATAATTTTCAAATCATGATTGCCAATGGAGGTTCCATGAAATGTGGGGGACGATGTGAAAATGGAGACTCCAAATTGGTCAGTATCACCTGAAATCCCATATGTTTTTTTATAGACATGGGTGGTTGTGACATTGTTCTTGGTGTCGAATGGTTACGCACTCTAGGACCCATTCTCATGGATTTTAAGGACTTAACCATGCAATTCCACTAGGATGGATAACAATATAAGTTCCAAGGCATCACATTAGGCTCCCCTGAGATCATCAGTTCCCATCGTATGGAAAAGCTCCTCAAAAAAGGTCATTTTGGAATTATAGCCCAACTCCACTCCATTCATGTTGTTGAGACACCTTTTGTACATCTCAACCTCCAATCTATCCTCTCCCACCACCAAGTTGTTTTTACCACTCCCATAGAACTCCCCCCTTCCCATTGAGTCCATAATCATTCCATCCCTCTCATCCTGGGCATTCTTCTTCTCAATGTTCGGCCTTATCGTCATCCCTTTGTCCAGAAGAATGAAATTGATAAAATTGTTCATGAATTGCTAGAAGTAGATGTTATTTGTTCTAGTACTAGCCCCTATTCTTTCCCTGTTGTCATGGTACTCAAGAAAGAAGGTATTTGGCGCATGTGTCCTGATTTCCATTCCCTCAACAAACTCACAATCAAAGACAAATTCCCCATTCCTGTCATTGATGACCTCTTGGATGAATTGAGTGGTGCTCACTACTTTACCAAACTGGATCTACATTCTAGATACCACCAGATTTGGATGAAAGAAGAAGGCATTCCCAAGAATGCATTTCGCACTCATGAGGGTCATTATGAATTCTTGGTAATGCCCTTTGGATTGTGTAATGCTCCTTCCAATTTCCAAAGTCTTATGAATCATGTCTTTCGTCCTTTTCTTCGTCATTTTGTCTTAGTTCTCTTTGATGATATTTTCATCTATAGTAAAACTTGGCCATCCCATCTCTCCCATGTGAATCAAGTTCTCCATCTACTCTCTAAGAACCAACTTTTCCTGAAACAATCTAAATGTGCCTTTGGTGCCTCAGAAGTGGAATACCTGGGTCATATTGTCGGCAAGGATGGTGTCCGAGTGGATCCTAAGAAAATTGAATCTATGCAGGATTGGCCTCGCCCTAAAACTCTTAAGAGATTGTGTGGTTTTATGGGTTTAATGGGCTATTATAGGAAGTTTGTTCAGAATTATGGAAAAATTGCAGCTCCTCTCACTTCTCTCCTTAAAAAGAATGCTTTCACTTGGACTTCAGCTGTGGATCATGCCTTCCAAGCCTTGAAAGATGCTATTTGCTCGACCCCTGTCCTAGCACTTCCAGTCTTCACAAATATATTCGTATTGGGATGTGATGCTTCTGGGAAAGGAATTGGAGCCATCCTCATGCAAGATGGCAGGCGTTTGGCCTTCACTAGCAAACATTTTTCAGAGTGACATTTGGGCTAATCCAGTTATGAAAAGGAAATGTTAGCTATTTTGCATGATGTGGATCTCTGGCATCCTTATTTATTGGGTTAGTGATTCCAAATCAAAATTGATCATCATAGTCTCAAGTATTTCCTGGAACAACTAATTTCATCCACGGCGCAACAAAAATGGGTGACCAAGCTATTTGGCTATGATTATGAGATCATTTACAAGAATGACAAGGAAAATGTAGTGGCCGGTGCTCTTTCCTGGAAATATGAAGAAGACGAGTCCATTTTCTCCCTCTCCTTCATTGTACTAGATTGGCTCCAAGTTGTTCGTCAGGAATGGCTGCAAAACCCCAAAATTTCTAGCATGCTCCACCAATTGCAACACAATTCTTTAGTTTCTCCAGGGTACTCTTGGCACAATGAAGAGCTTCGCTACAAAGGTCATTTGTATTTATGCAAGCAATCACAACTTAAATCCACAGTGCTTTATGAACTTCATGCCTCACCCACAGTCGAGCATTCAGGGTTTACCAAAACCTATGAACGGGTCAAACGTTCTTTTTTTCTGGGATGGTATGAAACGGGATGTACGCACCTTTGTGGTTGAATGTGAGGTCTGTCAATGCAACAAGGGAGAAATTGTCAAAGCTTCGAGCACACTCCAACCACTTCTGATTCCCCCTGCTTTTTGGCGAGATATTTCTATGGATTTCATTGTGGGCTTACCTAAATCGGGAAATAAGTCGGTCATCATGGTGGTCATAGGTCATCTCTCCAAATATGCCCATTTTTGTGCTCTTCAACCCCATTCACATCCGCCACAGTGGCTCAAATATTCATGGATAATATATTCAAGCTTCATGGCATGCCTAATTCTATTGTCTCTGACAGAGATCCCACTTTCACCAACAATTTTCGGCAAGAATTGTTCAAGCTACAGGGCATCCAATTGAATCTCAACACTAACTATCACCCCGAGAAGGATGGTCAGATTGAATTTGTCAACAAGTGTTTGGAAACATATTTGACGTGTTTTTCATCTAAGCAAAAAAAATGGTGGGATCAATGGTTACCCCTAGTTGAATGGTGGTACAACACATCTTACCATACAACTACTTGCATGACTCCTTTTGAAGCAGTCTATGGCCAAAATCCCCCATCATTTCTTTCATATATTCCAGGGTTCTCGAAGGTTCAAGAGGTTGAAAAATATCTTACAATCCAAGAGGCTATTCTTCATGCCCTCAAAGACAATTTGTTCATGTCTCAGAATCGCATGAAGAAACAAACAGATCAAGGTCATTTCGAATGACATTTTGTTGAAGGGGACCAGGTGTTTCTTCGACTACAACCTTCTAAGAAGACTTCACTCAAAGATGAACATTGTCAGAAACTCGTGCCTAAATTTTATGGTCCTTAGGAAGTTCTCAATTATGTGGGATCGGTGGCCTATCAGTTAGCTCTACCCAATCAGTCGAAGCTCTATCCTGTTTTTCATGTTAATTGCTTAAAGAGGATGATTGGAACTAAGTGTCAAACTCAAACTAGTCTCCCTAAGTGATCCAGATTTTATGAGCATAACAAAATGAATACAGATTATTAATAGGTTCCTAACAAAAAATAACAGAGATACAGTAAAAGTGGTTTTCTATTAATAAAGAAATAAGTTGGAAACTGTAAAATGCAGTGGAAACAAGCTTGTTGGAATGGTGGCGGCTTATCTCTGAGAAGAGATGTGACGGTTGCACTCATTCGCAAGAATATTATTACAATGAGGCTTTGAAGGAATTTTTTCAATAAGAAGGAATGTCAAAAACCCTCGACATCCAAAAGCCTAACCCTAGGAGATGAAGCGCTAAAAGTCATGTGGGTCCCGTTTGGGTAAGTTAGTACATGAACTTCCCGGGGTTGTAACTTTTGCATACGATCTCCATTTTAGGCGTATGATAGCCCATTGGAAAGGTATCATCGAGGAGATTCATTTTAGGCATAATATTGAAGAAACTTACATATTACAAACTTGTTTTCCCAAAAAACATCATTTAGGGCCTCAAAAAGGCTCCAGAAGTGAAAACTGTTAAAAATAGTAAATTACCAAAATTGCCAGAAAATTGTTTTGAGCCAGTTGGAAAAGGTGGGTGGCCACCGATATCTATCTAGATCAATCCTCCCTCCTTAGGAAGAAATGGTCTCCATTGCGTTGAGGTCCCCCATCAGATGAGGAAATTTCTGCTGAATTTGGCCCCGGGTGAGCCACTTGCCTTGGTGCAGGAGCTGCCCTGCTTTGACGACTCGATAAAGCTAGATCCTTTGTTATCGAGTGCCCTTGATATGTGTGTCCATAATGTGATCATTGTATGTCTATTGTATGTAGTCATGGTTGAGCTCTATTGGTGTCAGTTGTTCTTCTACTTCTGAGGTGTCCAATAGTGGTGGAAAATAAGGGCGAAGGAAGTCCACGTTGAACACTGGGTGTAGGCCAAAGAAAGGATGAATGTTGAGCTCAAAAGAATTATCCCCCATGGCCTTGGTGATAGTGTATGACCCATAACGGAGTGGGCGAATATTCCTATGGGGTCCTGTAAGGCGTTCTTTCTGCAAGTGCAACCAAACTTTGTCGCCCACCTGAAACGTATGTGGCACCCGATGTTGATCATGGCATTGTTTGTACTTTTCATTGGACTTCTATAGGATATCCTAAACTTGTTGGAAAATGTGTTGGATCCAATCAATGAACCGGGTGGCTTTGTCAGCTTCAGTTGGAGCAGGAGATGAGTCGGTCGAGGTGACCGCAAGGGGAAGTGCAACATCTATGGGACCCAATGGTTGGAATCCCAACCCCACCTGAAAGGGGTTGTGGTCGATTGAGCTATGAAGGGCTCGGTTGTAGCTATGTTGGACATAGGGAAGGCTCTCATCCCATGTGTGGGGGTGATTTGAATTATACATGCAAAGGATATGCACAATCATTTGATTTACAACCTCAGTTTGGCCATCTATCTGGGGGTGGAAGGTCGTGGATTTGGTGAGCTTGGTGTCCAACAATGACCAGAGGCTCGATCAGAATGTGTTGAGAAATTGACTATCGTGATTTGAGATAATGGTTTGTGGGATTCCAAAATGTACCCAGACTCATTCAAAGAAGAGCTTGGCAGTGGCCTCTGCTGTGATGCTCTTCTTGCAGGCAACCAAAATCGCCATCTTAGAAAAGCGATCAACAACCACAAAAACACAGTCATTTTCACGCTTGGTGGATGGGAGGCCCAACATGTAGTCCATTGAGATGGATTCCCATGGCCTTTCAGGAGTAGGAAAAGGGGTGTACAAGCCCTGTTTCTTAGTGGTTGGTTTGGCAATAGCGCAGGCAGTGCAGGACCTGATATACTTGCTGACCTCCTGTCGAAGTTTTGGCCAGTAGAAATGTTTCTGTAGCATCGCCACTATCTTTTCGACACCGAAGTGTCCTACCACCCGACTGTAGTGGGCTTCCCAAATCAGCTTTGCTCGCTCACTTGATGGAACACAAATATGGCCCAGACGACACAAAAACCCATCCTGGAGATGGAAATTATCAACAACTGCGTTTGCACCCAACATTTGGTAGGTGGTGACGAAGTCAGGGTCTGTCTCATAGAGTTGGGGCCATCCAGATGTCTCATGGCCGCAAGAGTCTAGCACCATGGTGAGTGTCGCGATTGGCGGTTTGCTGAGGTAATCAACAACGTGATTGGTGATTCCTATTTTATACTTGATATTGAGGTGGAATTGTTGCAAGTATGTGGACCACTTTTGATGGCGGTCATTATGCAATTTTCCCTGTGTCTACATGAACTGCAGTGGATTATGATCAGTGTGGATGATTGTCTCCTTCCCAAGAATGTAATGTCTCCACTGGCAGCAGGATTTCACAATGGAGTACATTTCTTTGTCGTAAGTAGGGTACTTACGGACAGTATCTGACAGTGTCTCACTATGATAGGCCACGGGGTGGCCGTGTTGAGTGAGAACGACACCCACAACATAGTCTGAATCATCTATCTCGATCTCAAAGGGATGTTGCAGGTCTGGTAGTGAAAGTACTGGGGATGAGCACAAGCGCTGCTTCAAATCATAAAACACTTGTTGTTGGGACCGACCCCACACAAATTTCACCTTACCACCACCCCTGTTTATTTGGCTTAGGGCCCATGCAATATGAGAGAATCCCAGCACGAACCTGTGGTAGAAATTGGCAAGGCCCAAGAAGCTCTGAAACTCAGTGAGTGTGGATGGGGTTGGCCAGTCACAGATGACTTGGATCTTGGCTGGATCCACATGTATGCCATGTTGATCAATGATGTAGCCCAGGTAATGGACCCTATCCATGCCGAAGGATCATTTTTCCAAGTTGGCGTATAGCTTGTGCTACTGCAGGGTGTGCAAAACCTGTTGAATATGCTGCAAGTGTTCGGCCCAAGTCTTGTTGTAAATTAGAATGTCATCTAGATACACCATTACAAAATTATTGGTGAATGGTTGCAGGATATCGTCCATCATCCTCATGAAAGAGGCTGGAGAATTCATTAAAACAAAGGGCATGACCAACCATTCAAAAAGGCCTTCCTTTGACTTGAAGGTGGTCTTCCATACATCTGTTTGTTCTATCGAGAACTGGTGGTAGCCAGACTTCAGATCAATCTTACTGAAGTATTTTCCCCCCATGAGTTGATCAAGGAGGTCGTTGATTCGGGGAATCGAGTACCGGTTTCTGACTGTGATTTTATTCAGATCCCGGTAATCAATACAGAGTCGCCAGGTTCCATCTTTCTTCTGTACCAGCACGATTGGGCTCCCGCAAGGTGATGAGCTGGGACGGATGTGCCCCTTGTGGATCAATTCTTGGATCTGTCGCTTGATCTCCTCATTCTCTAACAGAGAGCGGTGATACACTGGCTCATTGGGCAGTGGTGCGCTTGGGGTCAGATCGATGGGATGCTTGACTTAGCAGTGTAGAGGTACCCCTGTAGGTGAGGAGAAGATATCTAAATATTCTTCCACGACCTTATCTACTTACTTATGATGTGTGGAGAGGTCAGTCGCAAAGACCCTAGATGTGTCTATGATATTTCGCTTATTCTGAGAGCGAATCATGAAGAAGACAAACTTCCCCATCTGAGAGATGACCTTCCTGCATTGCTTAGCAAAGATTAAGGAAATAACACTAGGTGGTATTGCCTCGGGTATCTTGTACAATTTCTTGTTCAAAGCAATAATAACTGTAACACACCCACTATCAAAATTTAAAATTTTTGGGTTAATCTCCCATAATTGAGAAATCCCCAGAAGCCTACGTTAGCGAAATGCCGAATCCCTGGTTCAATATCGGGATTCGGGTTTGCTTCTATCGGGGTTTTGACACCCATGATGTCTTGACAACTTCAATCACCGATCACCGATCTCTTATTCACTCCTTGGTTGCCTCAGCCCCACTCGGCTAAGCCTTGGATCCACATGACCGATTCCTATATGACCATC
>ML850458.1:32028-44949 GCA_009831015.1 Picea engelmannii
TCAGCAGTTCTGTAATATAAATTCATAATGTTATTTACATTTTCATCATGCTTTAGCATGGTAATTCCTGTATTAGGATTAATTACAAATTTGGGGGAAACAGGGTGTTACAATAACACTATGAGGCCTAGACTCATATACAACATGACGTTTCCATAAATAAGGTTGGCCCAAAATAACATCACAAACTTGGAGAGGAGCAACATCACACAATACCTCATCTTTGAAGGGCTTGATTCAGTACGACAGATGTCACTGTTGGATGACGCGGAGATCGCTTCCTTGGCGGAGCCATCCAATGGTGTATCGTTGTGTGTGCGACATTGTTGGCAGGGCCAACCGCTTGATGACCTCTGATGAAATGAGGTTCTTCTGGCTACCACTATCAACGATGAAGTGTAGTGGGGTACCTTTTACCCACATCTGTGAATGGAAGAGGCGCTCTCCTTCTTTTGACTCGTCTGGTTCACCAGGCTGGAGCTTGGTGGTAGAAACGGTGGCACTAGGTTTCGCATCAATGATCCATCTTCCCCTTTCTGGTTCTGGCTTAGAATCAGAATCTGCATCTGATTCAGATGCTTTCACTTCGGCCACTAGTGACTGCTTTGAGTAGCAATCAACAGTGTTATGCCAAGGGCTCTTATGGAAGTCGCACCACTTCCCGGTGTCTTTCTTTGTCTTTCCGGTGTCCTTCTTTGCTTACGGATTGGACTGGTTGTCCTGATATTTTCCATCTTTTCTCTATCCTTTGTTCTGTGGGTTGGTGCTACCCTTTCCTGGATTTTGTTGTGAGGAGTTCCTAGGCCCAAATAGCCACGTCTTTTGTTTGATCTTCTGCTCGATTTCGACAGCATATCTATAGGTCGCGCCCAAGGATGAGATGTCCAGAAATTCCATTTCGGTCTTGATGTATCTATGCAGAGCACCACGATACTTGAGCACCAGATGTCGCTCTAAATCTTTGATACCCAGCTTAGTGCGCAAGGTATGGAAGATATTTGTGAAATCTAGCACTACTTGGTCTCTTTCTTGCCGTAGTGTGGTCCATTTTGTATAAAAGTCGTCATAACTTTCAACAGGGTAGTATTGTTCCTTAATAGCATCCCTAAAGGATTCCCAGGTGGTCGTGACTGAAAATAGTGAGGGTTCCTCTATTTCCTTTTGCTCACAAAAAGTTTCCCACCAATCTTTGACATGGGGAACGGCTTTGAGGAGCGCAAAGGTAATTTTTCTCTATTCGAAAAGTTATGGACAGAAAAATACCCTTCTAGTAGATTCAACCACTTGTCTATAGCATCTGTGTCTATCTGACCTTCAAATATAGGAATATCGAAGTTTATTTGTACCTTGAAGGGGGCAGTGCCTCCGTTCAAAGAATATGTGTCGCCTATTGGTAGTCACCGGAGGATTTGCACGACACTATCCATCATCTCATTCCTCTGTTGCATGAGGGCTTCCTCAATCAATAGTTTGAAAGGATATCCTGTCCCGTCATCTTTCTTTTCTCCTGCCATGAGAGGTCACTTGGGCATGCGAGAGCTTTTGTCCTCAAGAGAAACAAGCTCGAGACCCAACTCTTTGTAATCTGACGTCGTTGGGGACATGCATTAAGACGACAAGGAGTAGACCGCTCTGATACCATTGACCAGATTTTATGAGCAGAACGAAATGAATACAGATTATTAACAGGTGCTTAACACAAAATAACAGAGATACAGTAAAAATAGTTTTCTATTAATAAAGAAATAAGCTGGAAACTATAAAATGCAGCGGAAACAAGCTTGCCGGAATGGTGGCAGCTTATCTCGAAGAAGAGACGTGACA
Source organism: Picea engelmannii (assembly GCA_009831015.1). Lineage (NCBI taxonomy): Eukaryota > Viridiplantae > Streptophyta > Pinopsida > Pinales > Pinaceae > Picea > Picea engelmannii. The sequence goes on from ML850458.1 coordinate 33,853, forward strand.
GTTGCGCTCATTCACAAGAAGATGATTACAATGAGGCTCTGAAGGCCTTTTTACAATAAGCAGGATTGTCAAAAACCCTAGACATCCAAAAACCTAACCCTAGGAGATGAAGCACCAAAAGTCATGTGGGCCCCGTTTGGGTAAGTTAGTACATCAACTTCCCGGGGTTGTAACTTTTGCATACGATCTCCGTTTTAGACGTATGATAGCCCGTTGGAAAGGTATCATCGAGGAGATTCATTTTAGGCACAATATGAAAGGAACTTCCATATTTCAAACCTATTTTCCAAAGAAACATCGTTTAGGGTCTCAAAAAGGCTCTGGAAGTGAAAACTGCTAAAAATAGTAAATTACCAAAATTGCCAGAAAACTATTTTGAGCTAGTTGGAAAAGGTGGGTGGCCACCAATATCTATCTGGATCACTGATTTGGATGAATAAGGTTCCATATGGTTTCAACCACAAGTAGCCTTGGCCCAACAAGAGCGTCGTCTCCGTCAGCGCACCATCAAAAAACTGTTAGTCCAATGGAAAGATATGACTCTAGAAGATGCCACCTTGGATTCATCCACCATTCTACAACAATTTCATCATCTTAAGCCTTGAGGACAAATTTTTTCTTCAAGGGGAAGGGCATGTTAGGGACCTAACCTCCCTAACCCCTCACGTAGGTAGAATAATATAATTCCATGTAATAAAGGCCAATATTAATAAGGCCTGGCAATAAGGAATAATAAGTCAAATATAAGAAGACCTAGTAGAAGCTTCCGCTTCTAGAAGGGTCTTCCTCTAGATTGTTCTTTTGGATAGATAGATTTAGTATAAATAGGAGTAGAGGGTATGAGAAATCTTGTCTTTGAGATTATTGTAATAGAGATATGCTCTGCTGGAGGTTGCCCCTTCGAAGAGGAAAGTGAACATTGCTATCATTAATCAAGGTGTTCTTTCTAGTGTTATTCTGGTATTATTATGGTGTTGTTCTGGTTATATCATTGTTGCTCTGCCATTTCTATGCTAAAATATTTATGTTCTTCATATTATTTTATATCTGGAATACTACAAATGTTCACTTTATTAACATTAGTCTCTGAAACAAATAATGTTTCAACAATTTTATCTTATTTTTTCCTTTAACATAATACAAATCATTAGTTCAAATTAGATTACTACTCTAGCTAGACAACAATGTCTCATTATACTAATAAAACCAAATTCATGCACAATTCTAAACCTAAAATGTTTAAAACATACTCAAAATTGAGTACTCTCCTACCAAATTGTTAAGTTTTGGTTCTTTACTTTGGCTCAAATGACAAATCTTGGTGTTAAGGGTACTTTTTTTCTTCGAGGTGTGTCACCTAGTATTAGTAGGGTGCCAACTTCACTAAATGGTACACTACTCCTCTAGAGGCATGCCCTTTCATTAGTTTAACCCTTGGCTTGATTCACAAGTCATATGACCTTGCATTTGTAAGTTTTCCATTGTTACACTCCTAAGTACCTCTCAACATTGGCCATCAAATACATTGAAAGGGGCCTCACCTACTATCTGATAATTGTTGAGTTTTTACATTTACTTTTTCCATGCAGAATGATAGTTGTGCTAATAAGAAGATCCTTACCAATTATTCATGTGAAGCCTTTTTAAGGACACCAAATATTTCTCTCAATTGCTAATATCTATATTCTTATCAACTCCACTGAACCTTCTAACAAAATTTAGTCTTATAATCATAATGATAGTAGGGAATAAGTAGTGTTGCTACTATAATCCTTGTTTTTGTTTTTGTATGTAACACTAGTCAAATTATAAATTTTGATAATTTAAGCATTAAAATGAGAATATAGAAGTATAGTTGTTATCTTTGTTTGCAAATTATTAATCTTATAAATTGTTTTCAAAATATAAATACATTGATCTCATAATGTTTCAAGAGTTTTGAATGTATAACAAACTTTCATCCTTATTTTTAAGATGCTTACAATTGTGCCTTGGCAACAAGTGTTCCAAGCCAAGGTTATGAGTTAGCTTGGCTAATGGATTATTCTTTGGAGTCATTAATTGTATCTTGAAAACTTCTAAAATCAAGTTATTGTGTCTTAATTCAAACTCCTATATGTTGAGGTCTCAACTAGCCCCAAGTTGACCAACTTAGGGACCCCCCTTTTAATTTTTTTAATGAGCCTCATCAATTAGACCGTACTATCCTTTGGCTTTGTTCTTTTATGTTTAATTGATGATGGCATGTTGTTGGTTGAGATTAGAGTGAATGGATGCATGCTTGATATTTTTATTTTCTAATGCAATCATGACAGTTTATAACATCTACATCGTTGAGTTAGTTTGCTTTACAAGTTTTGTTTTTCTTTCATCTATCGCAATTCATGCATCTTAGTATTCGTTATATACCTCATGGATTTTGACTAGCTCTGACTTTCTTGAAAGTGTAAATGTAGCCTTGTCTAGGGTCATTGGATTTGTTCCTCAGTGTTTATTGACTCATAAATGAGTTTTAGGTGGAATCGATAGTTTTGGCCAAATGCTAGCTATTAGGTGCTTAGGATGTCAACAAACCATTTTCCTAGATTAAAATTAGTTATGTGCTTATAGATCCTACCAACATAAATTAATGTATTAAAACATGTATGATAAGGATCAAGGACAAAGAAAACAAAACTCAATTCTAAGAAAATGCTATCATTAACAAGATCTAGAGTTTCAATAAAAAATGTCTTTGCATGCAAACTAAGGTCCTAGTCAAAATGATGTTTCGATTTTTGGAAGAAGATACATGTATGTTTTTTGGTATATGAATTTAATGTAGCAGATAGAATTGAAATATGACACCCAAGGAATGAAAACACTCATTGGAAAATTTCCCTCCAATAAGGTAGTTTGAATTTAATGGGTTATGAAAGTTGTGAAGTTGACATTCAAGAAGAGGGCAATAAGGTAGTTTGAATTTAATGGGTTATGAAAGTTGTGAAATTGACATTCGAGAAGAGGGCAATAAGGTAGCTTGAATTTAATGGGTTATGAAAGTTGTTAAGTTGACATTCGAAAGAGTGTGTAACTACTAGTTTGGAATTCTTGCTTGTCCTATAAAGACTGCAAAAAATGGACCGGAGATCTCAACTCTTATAAAAAAAAATTATAGGTTATACAACTAAGTAACCCAAGGGGTCTTAGGGGTCTCACAAATGATCATGGTTAATTAATGCTCGTATTATTCAAAATGTATATTTTCTAGTGGGATATGGATCCTTCATGATTTGTAGATAGTATTTTTTTCATCCTCTGCAATTCTCGTTTTCTACCTTCACTTTTTTGTTTTGGTGAAAGTTATTCAACCTTCTCATTTCAAAATTAAAAAAATATTGATTGGTATGTTTAGTGAGTTAACCAAATTGTAGAAAGTATATCAAAATCTTCAACAAAGAAAGATTGCAACGTACAAAATTATTCCACATAAGACAACTGAATTATTTAGCATTTCTACACAAATGTAGAAAAAATCGCAGTGGGTATGGCGTTATTCATTGTTGTCCACTCATGCGTTTGTAAATTCAGAACGTATATGAAAACTTTCCACGAAGAAGGATTTCAACAAACAACTTCTACAATTTTCATATCTACAACAAAATAGAATATCCACAGGGTATGTGGCTCTATGTTTTCCACATTAAAAACAATAAAATGTAGAAAATTTACAACATAAAATTACAACCATCAAACTTACCTTTACTAAATCTTAACAAATGAGTCCAGACTTATCTTGACTAAGTATGGTCAACATGCATACTGGAAGGATAATACTACTTTGTGATTGGTATTCATAAATCCTAGGTGAAACCATCAGAGGAGAGCTTCGAATTAGATCATTATTGATCAAGAAGATTGCAAAACCTGTAGAAAACCCTAGCTTGGTATTTGCCATAATTTCAGATACGATTTTTCTCCCCCTATCTAAAATTGCTTGAGGACATGCAATTTCAGGAAAGGAGGACTATAATGTCCCCCTCCAATTGATGGCGCATTAGCCTACATGACTCCTATAGGCTATAGTCAACAAAGAAAAAGGGGATTCAACGTATCAAACCCTAAAGAGATAATAAATAAAATAAATAATTATGTGTTAATCAAGTGATGGTTTGATTTGGTCAAGAAGGAAGATCTAGAAGAATCGGAGAAGAAGAATAAATAGAAGGGGAGCCTACCTCTTTGGGCATTATTATTTGATATGTATTGAGTGCTCTTGTGGCCATCATTTTCGTTAGGGTTTTGGGCAAAACACTTCCATTGCAGGTTTAGTTTAGGTGGTGCAATACCCACCCTAATTAGAAAAAAGAGAGTTCATTTGGATTCTTTGTCTTGTGGTATTTTCTGAAGATCTTGAAGTATAATAGAACAGAGCAGCGGGAGGCTTGGAGAGCCTCGGTTTCTATGTTGGCATCATACCAAGTTTCCTTGTGTGTTTTGTAGAAGATTGTGTAGCTTCCTAGCAACCAATAGTTTTTATTCCTAGTCTTGTTCTATAGTTGTTTTTATAGCCACTAGAGATATTTGTATTGGTGTTCCCATTCATAATAATATGCCATATTATTTTTCTCTATTTATGCGTGTTTTCATGTGTTTGATAATATTAATCATTGAGCAAATTATTGTAAGGGTTTAATATCATTTTCACATAGGAAGAATTAATAATTTGGGTCAAGGATATTATAGCTTGACAAATGCTCCTAGTACAATCATGATATTAATGAATGGGGTACTTAAGGACTTCATTGGAAAATTTTCAATTGTTTATTTAGATGACATCCTTGTTTACAATAGAACTAAAGAGGAGCATTTGAGGTGTTTGAAGTTGGTGTTAAAGAGGCTGTAATAGGAAAAACTTTTAATAAATTTGAAGAAGTGTTCCTTCATGAAGACATAATTGGTTTACTTGGGATTTGTGATTTCTCAAGAAGGATTGAAGATATATCCAACGAAGGTAAGATCTATAAAATAATGGAATTCCCCAAAGTCTATTTTTTAGGTAAGGAGTTTTCATGGGTTGGCAAGTTTCTATAGGAAATTTATTAGAAACTTTAGTAGTATTTGTGCTCCTATAGTAGATAATATAAGGAAGGAACATCAATCTTTTAATTGGAGACGAGAATCTATTTTGGATTCAAACTGTTAAAGGCGAATATTACAGAGAAACCGGTTTTGATTTTTCTAGACTTTCAAAATCCTTTTCAAGTCAAATGTGATGCAAGTGGGGTAGTAATTGGTGTTGTCCTAAGCCAAGAAGATAACCATGTTTCCTATTTTAGTTATAAGTTGAATGATGCCAAGAAGAAATATTCAACTTATGACAATGAGTTTTATGCAGTGATACATGCCCTAAAGAAATGGAGGCATTATCTTATGCCCAGCGAATTGATTTTATATACTGACAACCATTCTTTTCGGTTCATAACCAAGCAAGATAAATTGAACCAAAAACATACCAAATGGGTAGAATTCATGCATAATTTTACTTTTGTCATTAAGCATATTAGTGGGAATGCTAATAAATTTATAGATGCTTTGAGCAGGAGATGTTTGATTTTGTAGGAATTTCAAGTAACTACGATGGGATTTGAGCATCTCAAGGAGATGTACAAAGAAGATCTGGATTTTAAATCAGCTTATGAGGCATGTGAAAATATAGTAATGGGAGATAGGAGTCCTTGGATGGAGTATATGATACAAGATGGATTGTTGTTCAAAGGAAGCCAATTATGCATTTTGAAGTGTTCAATGAGAGAAAACCTACTAAAAGAAAAACACAGTGGTGGATTAATTGGTCATTTTGGCCATGACAAGAAGTTTTCCCAATTGATTTCTTCTTATTTATGGTCAGGGATTAGGCATAATGTGCAAAGGTTTTTCAACAAGTGCAGAATATGCCAGTATGCCAAGGGAAAACAACAGAATGTAGGGTTGTATCAACCATTTCCTATACCAAACAAACCATGGGATGTTATAAGCATGGACTTTGTTAAGAACCAAATAACAAAATACCAAATCACCACAATAGATATAGAAGAACAATATGCAAAATCTCTTTTATTACTATCAAACCCTTAGGGTAGGGCAACACCATACAATGGATACTATTATGGAAGGGATCCTCTCATGTTCACTTGCCTCTTTGAGGGAGCATCCTCCTATTGAGCTACAAATCACAATACAATAATTATATTCATATCCCATTACATTGCTTGAACCCCTTTATATAGTGCTACCATCACCTAAGAACATTTTAAAGGAGGAATCTTCTAGAAGTAGAACCTTATAAGAACTCCTCTTACATTTATTATATCCAACTACCCATTTATTTTATCTCACTACCATAGTGGGCCTTATTTAATAATATAGTGGACCTAGTCCACCTTACATTGAATGGCCTCCACTATTATCACTATGGGCCCTCCGCCCCCGCCCCCGCCCCTCCCCCCCCCCGCCAACTACCTCTCTAGCTACCTTACATTCCATCCCCCTTATGAAAGCGTTGTCCTCAACGCTTGATGTACAACCATATACCAGGGTCCCATGGATAAGTGTGAACCATAGTGCTAAAGTAGACTAGAGAACCAGGGTCCCATCGAGAAATCAAAGCCACCATGTTCAAGTAGTCCAACCACCATTGTAAACCAGGATCCCATTGAGAAATCAAAGCCACCATGTTGAAGTAGTCCAACCGCCATTGTAAACCAGGGTCCCATGTCCAAGTGCTCATGTGAACTCCACACGGAAGATATCGACACCCAATAACCAACTGAAAATGATGCTCCCAATATCGACACCTATCATGTAGATCCAAATAAGAATATCCATCCACATAGTGGGAAATGGTCAAAGCTGAATTTGGAAGGAACAATACCGTTGTAGAATATGCAGGCTGGATGCTGGTAATCATAACTAGCTCCTGATGTGGGACATTGATGTTCTCTACATAAGGTGGAGTAGATTCATCAAATAAATTATGGAAGTGGTTGTCATCCCAGAAATGACAACTATCCATATACCAATCATCGCAATCAGCCTCAAAATCATACCAAACATATATTTCTTGATTATATTCATCCCTGAGGTCCGCCATAAGAAATCTCTCCTACATGCTATCCAATGAATCTTGAATACTACGAAAAATATCATTGAGGTCGTCTGTGAGGCCATCTACAAAGTCATCTAATCTGTACCAATTGTTAAGAACCAAATAACTGAATACAAAATCACCACAATAGATATAGAAGAACAATATGCAAAATCTATTTTATTACTATCAAACCCTTAGGGTAGGGTAATACCATACAATGGATCATATTATGGAAGGGATCCTCTCATGTTCACTTTCCTCTTCGAGGGGGAATCCTCCTATTGAGCTACAACTCACAATACAATAATTCTCTTCATATCCCATTACATTGCTTGAACCCCTTTATATAGTGCTACCATCACCAAAGAACATTCTAGAGGAGGAATCTTCTAGAAGTAGAACCTTCTAAGAAGTCATCTTACATTTATTATATATAACTACCCATTTATTATATCTAACTACCATAGTGGGCCTTATTTAATAATATAGTGGACTTAGTCCACCTTACATTGAATGGCCTCCACTATTATCACTATGGGCCCTCTACGCCCACCCTCGCCCGCCCACTACCTCTCTAGCTACCTTATAGACTTTGTTTTATGTTTTCCTAGAACACATAAAGAAAGTGATTCGATCTTTGCAGTTGTTGATAGGTTTTTGAAGATGGTAGACTTTATACCCTGTTACAAAACTATTGATGTAACACACATAACAAACTTTCTCTTTAAGGAGATTGTGAGATTACATGGATTGCCTAGAAACATAGTTTCAGATAGAGACACTAAATTTATTGGACATTTATAGAGAACCTTGTGGAGAAAACTTGGCACAAACTTGTCATTTAGTTCAGCCTATCACCCTCAAACTGATGGGCAGACTGAAGTGGTGAATAGAAGTTTGGGTAACTTGTTGAGAAGTTTGGTTAATGGACAAAAAAACTAGTGGGACCAAATTTTTCCACAAGCTCAGTTTTCTTATAATGATTCAACCAACATGAATACATGAAAGAGTCCATTCCAAATAGTGTATGGGATCCATCCAAGAGGTATTTCTGAGCTTAGAAACTTAGGTAAAGCAGAAATGAGGAGTGCAGATGTTGAAGATTTTGCAGAAGACATGTAGAGGATACATGAGCAAATCAAAGGACAACTACAAGACAATATTCAAAGGTACAAGTAGAGGGCATACCAGAAAACAAGAGAAGTTAATTTTGAGATTGGTTGGCACACCTGGGAAGAGAAAGATTCCCAAGGGGAGAAGATAACAAGTTGAAGTTAAAGAAAATAGGACCATGTAAGATCCTGAGAAAAATTTCAAGCAATGCTTATGAAATAGAGTTACCACCAGATATTGGAATATCTCCAATATTTAATGTTGTAGACTTGTACCCTTACAAAGAATCTGATGCAGAAGGTGGAGATGGCAGTGAACATGTTTAGTGGATGAAGTTGTTACCCACAACCAAGAAGTTGCAGATGGAAAGAGTTCTTGATCAAAAGATTGCTAAGAAGACTAGGAAGAAGGATTACTATGAATACTTGGTTAAATGGAAATATCTTTCATGTTGAAGATGCAACCTGGATGAGTGCTATAGAAATCCATAAGCATGGTAAAAGGCTTGAAGACCTCATGGATAGGAGTCCATGAATAATTATATCCCATGGGAGTCTGATGCAAGAGCATCAAATGATATCTTGATTTAAGAACCTAAGGGGTTCAAACCATTTACTAAAGGGGGTTGGTTCCCTTAATTTTCATTTTTCATTGTAATTATTTAGTCGAGATACCTATAGAATATGTTTAGCTAATAATTGGTTGTAATAGGTGTGTTATGTTCCTGATTCTTAAGACAAAATGAATGATTTTAGGGATTTGGTGTGATAGTTCAGGATTAGCCAGTTCGAGCTAACCGATGATGTTGAGATCTATATATTTGTAATTTTTAAGTGTGAAGAGGTTAGATAGGTTGGAGAGTGAGAGGTTTGGTGTGCATTGAAGATTATGAGACAAATTACATTCTCAAACTCTGGTTCTAAAGCAATAAAAAATATATGGTTTGAATTATGTTGATGCCTTTAATGTATGTTGTGAGATCTTTCAAGGAACCATGTAAATGAATGTAATTATCCCTCTCCCGCAATGAATAAAGACCTTTTCAGTTGGATCTTTGATCTACAATCAAGATTACAATGAAATTTCCTATGTTACAAGAGTTTCAGTCTCGATCGTCAGATCTAGAGTGGAAGCATTGGAATCGTTGGATCTTGTTTGGAGGGTAGCAAGAAAATCGTTGATCATTGATCATGTTAGATCAACGATCCCTGTTACTCGTTGATTGAATAGGGAGAGAAAGTTCATGTCATTGGATCACGAGCTAAGGGATGAAGTAACAACAGAGGGGGAATTTCGCGTTTGGAGTTGCCCAGTTGTTAACAATGAGGCCCAATTGTGAAATGACAAGATCATGACAAGTGTCACCATTTGACCTCTTTGCATTTCTTTTAAAGCATTGTGAAAACGCTTTTCACATTTACGAAAAGACTAGCCCACGGCCTGGCATGTCAGTCATATGACAAAGTAGAAAATCCCTCAGGGTCTTTCCTGTTGAAACCTAACGCCTTTTCAAACTAGACCAAGGTTCTAGCCCTTGCTCTTGTCGAAGTCTTGATGAAAAATGTCATAAGTATAACTGACCCAAGCTCGATAGGGACCAAGATCGAATTGATACACATTGGCATTCCAATCTTGCGATAGGTTGAAGAGGAACTGAGAGCCAAAATTGGCATTCTGATCCTATAGAAAACCTGTTAAAAGAAATTAAGGTCTGATTGTGGACCATTGATATTAAAACTAATCAAGATAAAAAAAAAATTACAGAGGCTTGGATTTGGCATTGATCTAACCAGAGTATCACATGTGCTACCGCATGAAGAACTTTATATTTGTTTTTATATTTTATTTTCAAAATTTGTTGTTTTCTTTTTTAATGTGGGGATGAACAAGCATGAAATCAGGAGGAGATTAGCATAGGAAAGGGGAGATATTGAAAAGAGAGGGAGTAGATCTCAATGAAGGTCATAGTACTGATGACTCTATTCCTATGAGAAAAGTAATGAGTGGACGACAAGGTGTTGATGATCGTTTTCCAACAAAGAAAAACTTTCATGTCTCCATCATTGCCAGTAAATTAAAGATTAGTAATTGGAGTACAATCATTTTCTAGTGAATTGTCACTAGATGGGAACCCTATCATTGAACTAGCAAGAATATAGCACTAAATGAAATGTAAGTATTTATTTTATAATTTTTTTATATTTTTTTATTAGATGAAATTTTAGTTTAGTATTGTCATTCTTATATAGAGTTATATGCTCAATAATATTATTTGATAAATGTATTTATATGAAAATCATTTCTCTCTATAATTTTAAAAAGCCTTAAAACATTAAATTTATTTATTTATATAAATACACAAAAATATCTTAAATTAATAAAATACAATTTATCCTAAATTTCTTATAATAAATAAAAAATAAAATGATTTTTTTAAGATTTTAAAAAGTTGTTTTTTTCTTTCAAAATAGAAAATTTGTTATTTTAACATATAATCACCAAAAAAATATTTTAAAAAGCAAGTAATACGAAAATATAAAAAAACACTAAATTTCAAACCAATAAAATCTTTTAAAATAATTCATGGAAAACAAAACATCCATTTTGTCTATTTTTAGAAGGGAATTTTAGCTTATCTAAAATGACAACTTTCACTATATTTACAATCATTATTTTAGTGAAATTAATTCAAAGTTTTCATTTCAAAATGCGAAAAAATATTGAGATTGTTGCCCATATATATTTTTGTCCCAAAAGTTTTTTCAGCTAAAACGTTATTCTTGCACAGAATCTTTGGGAATGCAAGCTTCTCTAACTTTCCACTGAAAATACTTATAAATTTAAGCTCCCAACGG
>ML850459.1:0-22284 GCA_009831015.1 Picea engelmannii
TATATATATATAGGAGACAAAGGATACAATTATAATGAAAACGATACAATGAAGGGTTCTAGCCTACATATAAATATAACACTGGAAATGTAATAATTTAATATCTAGGGCTTAATAAGGGGTTTTATACATAACATGGGACTTTGTCTAGGGCTTAATATGCCCCTCCCCTTCAAACAAGTGTTTTCCTCAACACTTGAATAACCGTGGGTGTTTCTGCATGAAGAACTTATCTTCCCGTGTCACCTCTTCCACTTGTAAGTTCTTCCATTTGACGAGGTACTCCATAATTTCTCGATTTCTCAGTTGCTTAATCCTTGTTTCAAAGATTGTTTCTAGTTCTAGTATTATTTCCCCTTCTTCATTAATCTCTGGTAATATAGTTTGGATTGGGATCTTGTTGTCAATTACCTTCTTTAAGCAAGAAACATGGAAGACTAGATGTATACATGAATATGGAGGCAACTCCAATTTGTAAGCCACACTTCCAATCCTTTGCAAAACTTTATAGGGGCCATAACATTTGGGTGCTAATTTATTGTCCTTCTTTTGTTACTTGAGGGACATTTGTTTATATGGTTATAGCCTCATAAATACCCAATCCCCCACTTCAAATTCCCTTTCATTACGATGTTGATTGACTTGTTGTTTCATCCTATTTTGTGCCATAACCATGTTTTCCTTCAATAGCTTGAGAACCTTTTGTCGGTGCCCTATGTGGTCCTCCATTGCTTGAACCTTTGCAGTCCCTTTCAAGGGTGATGTGATGGATGGAAGATGATATCCGTAAAGTGCCAGAAATGGGAAAATTTTCGATTAAGTATGGAAGGATGTGTTGTACCACCTGACCCATTGTGTCTAATTATCATATGCAAAGCAATGAAGATATCCTTCTATGCATTTATTAATAATCTCATTTTTCCCATCAAATTGAGGATGGTAAGATGAGTTGTGAGCTAATTGAGTACCCAAACAAGAAAATAATTCAGTCCAAAATTTTCCAAGGAAAAATGGATCTCTGTCACTTACAATAATCTTGGGGACTCCATATAGCTTTTAAACTATGTCCATGAATGTTGTAACTACTATACTTGCTTTAAAAGGATGAGAACGAGAGAAAAAATGGGCATGCGTTGTCAATCGATCCACTACTACCATGATGACAATATTTCCTTTATATCTGGGTAAACTTGTAGTAAAATCCATTAAAACTTCTTCCCAACGTTGACTTGGTATAGCTAATGGTTGTAGGAGTCTTGGCGTCTTGATTGTCTCTCCCTTATTATGTTGGCAGACCACACATTCAGAAACAAATTTTTGAACATCAGTTTTAAGACCTTCCCAAAAAAAAAACTTCTTGATTATGTGGCAAGTTTTTAAGAATCCTGAATGTCCTCCTATTGTAGAAGTGTGCAATTCCAGAAGAATCTTTTGTTTGAGTTTGTAATTATTACATAAATATAAGTGATCATGATACCATAGCGAGTCATTCTTCCATAAAAAATTATCTAATGAATCGGGGTCCTCTAGTAGCTTTTGAATGATCTTCCATACCTCTTGATCTTGCTTCCATTCTATCCTTGCTTCTTCCACCCAATCAAATTGCATAATAGAAATAACACATAATGTACCTTATGTTTCTTCTTATTTCCTGGAAAGGGCATCTTCCACAAAATTGTGCTTTCCTTTTTTGTAGATAATTTCAAATTGATAAACCCAACATCTTTGTAACCCATTTTTGTTGTTTTTCCAAAGATAATCGTTGCTCTAAGAAGTACTTCAAACAATCATGATCTATATTTACTTTGAAGTGTCTTCCTATTAGGTAAGGGTGCCATTTTTCAACTACATGTAGTATGGCCAACATTTCTTTTTCACAAATGGGTTTGAGTAAGTTTTTCCCTTTAAGTTGGTTGTTTCAAAGGCAAGAGGCCTTCCTTCTTGCATCAAAATTGCACCAATGCCATGGCCCAAGGCATCACACTCCACAATAAATGTTTTTGTGAAGTCAGGTATGGCCAGGACATGAGTTGTACACACAACCTCCTTAAGTTTTTCAAAAGATTTGGTTGCTTCTTGAGTCCAAGAAAATGCTTCCTTCTTTAATAATGTTGTCAAAGGTGTTGATATTTGACTATAGTTCTTGACAAACTTGCGGTAATAGCCTGTCAATCCTAAGAATCCTATAAGTCTCTTCAAGGTTTTGGGAAATGTCCATTCGCTCATAGCTTTAATTTTGTTAGGGTCCACTTTTACACCTTCATGAGATACAATATGACCCAAATATTCCACTTCTTGAACCCCCAAAGGCACACTTGGAAGGCTTTGCATAAAGTTGTTTCTCTTCCAATAGTTGTAATACTATGTCAACATGTTGTACACGCTCTTCCCAATATTTGTTGTAGATTAGTATGTCATCAAAAAATACTAACACAAATTTTCTAAGGAGAGGCTTGAAAATAGAATTCAACAAGATTTGAAATGTTGAAGGTGCATTAGTAAGTCCAAATCGCATAACCAAAAACTCATAATGAACTTCATGTGTTCTAAAAGTTACTTTGGGAATGTCTTCCTACCTCATTCTAATTCGATGATATTTCGAACGAAGATCCAATTTAGTAAAGAAAATTGCTCCATGCAATTCATCTAATAATTCATCAATGACAAGAATAAAAAACTTATCTTTGATGATCATTTTGATGAGTTGTCTATAATCTAGACACATCTGCCATCAACGATCCTTTTTCGTAACCATCACTATTCGTGAAAAGAAAGAACTTTGGCTAGGTTGAATGATGTCGGCCTCTAGCATTTATTGGATCATACGCTCAACCTAACTCTTATGTGTATATGGATACCTATAAGGCGTAAAGTTAGGTGGTACACTTACTAGTTGCAAATGAATAGCATGGCCATGATCTTGAGTAGGTGGAAGATCCTTAGGCATTTCTCCAAATACCTTGGAATGATTGTTGATAATTATTTGGAAATCTAATGGAGCATATGATATAGATGTTTGAACATTTAGTGAACACAATTGTGCCATTACTCCATAGTGTCCCTTTCTGAGTAATTTTGTCATGCTATTAGAGCTTATCACCTTAGAGGGTTTCCCTTTGATACCTCTAAGCTCAATTTCCTTGCCTTTTGACAAAAAATCTCATGAAAAAGATCTTGAAAATTAAGGGCCATTGTTCCCAATGATTGTAACCAGTAGACCCTTAATACAATATCAACACCACCCATTTGCATGGAAATCATGGGACTATCAAAAGAATACTCCCCCATATTGAGCTTAATACTATGGCACTTCTTAGAACAATTCATAGTACCTCCATCTGCAATCATTATTGGAAACTCTGGTGTTGGAAATACAAAGCAATTGAGATATTTTGCTAATTTTCATTTGATGAAGTTATGGGTACTACGAGAATCAATAAACACTATTGCCTTTTTCTTTTTGATCTATCCTTGTATCTTGAGGGTTTGTGGAGTACCGATGTTGACCAATGCATGACAAGATATCGTTGGAGTAGTATCTTATGGATCTAGATCTTGTGTTGGTTCCAATTCTTGATCTTATTCCTCTTCACATTCTATGTAGAATAATTTCTTCTCACCGCATTTATGCTCCTTTACTGTACCTGTTGTCACAATTGAAAAATAGATCTTCCAATAAAAAGTTATGCCAATTGTAAGTTACATACCTTTCAAACCCTTAAATTGGAGTATGACTAGATGGCTAACCTTTTTCCTGATATATCTTTGAACCGTTAACCCTTATAAGTCTAAAATTTCATCATATAGTACTCTAATATGACTTCTTAAACTATTGAAAATATCACAGTCTGGACCTTCACTGATAAAAAGTTATAACAAAAATACCAAAATGTCTTATTTAAGACTAATTTTAGGATTATGAAACAACCCCTATTTCCATGACATATATCTCACAAATTGTAATGATTCAAAATATGAAAAAATTGTCATGTGTAATTTTCTATGTCTCTTTGGGATTCTGAAAAATTCAGAGTCGAAAACTTCAAAGAAAAAAAATTACAACAAAAATGCCAAGCCGACTCTTTTAAAATTGATTTTGGGATTAGTCACAAGCCTTGTATTTTGTGGACTATATATCTAAAAGTATAGAAAACCATAATATGAAATTTGGACCACTTGTACTAGGAGATGTCTCCTCAATCTTCACAAAATTTTATTGTTTGAAACTCCCAGGAAAAAAATTATAGCAAAAATACCAAGATGACTCGTTTAAAACATAATTTTGTATGAGTCAAAAACCCTATATTCCATAGGCTATATCTATGAAATTATAATGACCCAGAACCTGAAATTTTTAGCATAGGTACTTTGATATGTCTTCTCAGTAACATTCAAATTTCACTATCTGAATAGTCCCATAAAAAAAATTATAGTGAAAATTCCAAGATGTCTCACTTGAAGCAACAAAACCCTAGGATCAATGCTCTGATACCAAGTGTTATGATCCAACACCTTAAAATTGATAAAAAATCAATGAATACAATACACTTCGAGGGGGAAACCTCCTTTTACAATATGTCCAATTCAGAATACAATATGAGATGATCCTAAGACCAGGTCTCCTTGGTATATATATAGGAGACAAAGGGTACAATTATAATGAAAGGGTACAATGAAGGGTTCTAGCCTACATACAAATATAACACTAGAAATGTAATAGTTCAATATATAGGGCTTAATAAGAGTTTTATACATAACATGGTGCTTTGTCCAGGGATTAACAACCTATGACATGAAACTAGTTTTATATGTGCATTATTTTAGCCTTCATCACTTAAAGAAGTACTTATACAATACCCAATAACATTATCCATAAACAAGTAAACTAAATACATCATGTGGCCAGTGGGCTCCACCACATGGATTGAGACCAATATTGATAAAACAAAGAATTTTTTTATGAATATTGTAAGCATGAATCATTGAAATGGTAACCTTACCATGAAATTATACAATCATGCAACAAAACCCTTGTTAGGAATGAAATGTAGTGAGCACTTAATCCATGGTGACTTCGTAAGGTTTCTCAACTTGTCAATGACATGAGCCTTGATAACGACCAACTACAAGATTTTGATACTGTAATCAAAATTCTTTACGCTATACCTAATTAAAATTCATAGTCATGGGATGCAATCATTCTTGGTTACCTCCCCCACATAGCCTTGACATTCTTCTACAAAATGTAAGTTATGGGTGTGAAATCTAACTCAGTCACCGTGGGCAATGTTTACATGCATGTGCATATTTATTGGCTATGGAATAAGTTAAGTAGATCTACAGTCATGCAATAAGAAGTGCATTTGAATATTATATTAGCATGGCCAACAATACATCTATTCCAAATGTGGGATGTTAGCAATGCCCACAAATTGTTTAAAATAATGCTTAAACAAGACATTTGATCATGGAATGAAATCATTGTTGGTTATTCCTATATTGGAGATTCCCACAAATCCTTGACATTCTTGAACAAAATGTAAGTCTTTGTATAAAACCCAACTTAAAAACCATGGTTAGGGTTCTATTTGCATGTGCATATTTATTGGCCATGGAACAAGGTAAGAACATCATGGTTATGCAATAATAAGTGCATTTGAGTATGATGTTGTCATGGAAAATGCATTTGTAGACATGGAATAATCATCATTAGCTAGGATAGAAGTAAACCCTTGTTGGGAATGAAATGTAGCAAGCACCTAATCCATGGTGAGTTGGGGAGGTTCTCCAACTTGTTTATGACATGAGCATTCTGGAACCAAATGCAAGATTCCAATTCCACAATCAAAATTATTTGTACCATGTCCAATCAAAATTCATAGTCATGGAATGCAATCATTGTCAGTTATTCCTATATTTGACTCCCCCATGAAGCCTTGACATTCTTCTATGAAATGCAAATCTTCAGCGTAAAACCTAACTCAATCATTGTGGTTGGAATTCTACCTACATGTGCAAATTTATTCGCTTTGGAATAGCGTAACCAAATCCATGGTTATTCAATAAGAAGTGCACTTGATATGATGTTGTCATTGTCAATATTGCATTTGTAGGCGTGTATGCCAAAAGTGGGGATGTTAGCATCGCCCACAAGTTGTTTAACATAATGCTTAAATGAGATGTTCGTTCATTGAGTCAAATCATAGTTGGTTATTCCTAGATTGAGAATCCCCATAAAGACTTTGCACTCTTCAATGAAATGTATATGCAGATTTATTGTCTCTAGAACAATAAATTTGTGGGAATAAAGCCCAACTCGGGAATGATTGAGTTGGGATTTACACACTTCAATGAAGATAGATGGTTAGTGTTATGCTTGCATATGCAAATTTATTGTCTCTAGAACAATATAATCAAATATGTGATTATGCAATAAGAATTGGATTTGAATCTAATGTTGTTGTAGGCACTGGCATTATATAAATGGTATGCAATTATTATTGGTTGAGATACAAGTAAATCCTAACAAAAGTAAACCCTTGTTGGCAATAAAATGCAACAAGCACTTAGTCGATGGTGACTTGGGTAAGCTCCTTAACTTGTCAATAACATGAACCTTTCTTAGAACCAAATGCAATATTCCAACACCATAATCAAAATTATTGATAGTATATTTGATAAAAAAATTAATAGTCATGGAATGCAATAATTTTTTGTTATTCCCATGGTAGATATATTGTCTTACACATTGTCCCATAACTAGCCAAAAGTTGCAAAACATATTAAACTTCAGAAAATTTTAAAATGTCAATCCATAAGGGACCCCTTCATGAACTTGTGAGTCTTCAACCTGGCCTATTTGGTCTCCTTCTAGATCTGGGTGAGTAGCTTGATCATTTCCTGCCAGTATTACTTTTAAATTTCCTTCTTGTTTAACTTCATGGAGAATGAAAGACTAATATACTAGATGAGCTTGAGGTTGATTTCCATATAGAATAACATGCAACATATGCTCTATGTTTTGAACATTGGTTACCATCACCCCTATTTATTCAACCATTACCAAATAGCTTTCTTCTTGAGCCTACATGTAGGTCTTCAATCCATTCTCCATTTCTCACGGAACACAAATTTGGACCCTTGTCTTAACTACAAGCCTCACTCACTCTTGGGCATCAATTTGCAATGTATTCTCCCACGTTGAGTGTCAGTAACTCCAGTGCAGTGTATCCTTAGTCACATCCCTCCATGCCTTTGCTAGTCCCTCGTCAAAGATCTTCATATTCCTTTGAACCTCAACCAACTCACACATTACATAATGCATATTCTTGCATTGCATCGTAATCATTCAAAGATTTGTTGGATTAAGTCTCCTCTCACCATTTTGTATACTTGTTACACACCTATTTGTCACACTTAAGTGAGGGAGTGTTTGTCATGATCCCTAGACATGTTGTGGGAGAAATTTATCATATGAAGGTCAAAATACTATGTGCACATGTATTATTCATTTTTATTGAAAAAAGTAAATTAATTTAGTGCGAGAATCCACCTCACTCCTAATTTCCTAATCTCAAGGAGAAGTTGAGAGTCTCATGGATGGTTGAGAGATTTTCTCAAACCAATATCCTAATTTGATGGATCTTGAGAGATATTCCCTCCCTAAAAATCTTGGAGATCCCAATTTAGTGGATCTAGTGAGTGATCTTCCCCATGGTGGTTAAGCCTCCAACTCTTATATAATGAGATCATTCTAAGGTGAAAAGGGGGGAACTTAGGAATATCAAACCTTTGATGTTGTGAGGAGGTAGTTCAAGAGCATGATACATATAGTCTTGTGGCACGAAGGGGCTAGAAAAATGAGAGTTTGGAGAATTTGTTGCAGCATCGTCATTGAGGTTGCAAATATTCCATTTCTTTACACTTTTAATATACAACTTGGCTTATTTCTCTCAATGTCTACATTGTTCAATTCATGAATGTTTATCTTTGTCTTGTTTAGGTCCAGCATAGATAAAACTACTTTCATATAATGATATATAGTAGCAAAAGAGGATTGTCTCATCTCTTGCAGGAGGGATACTTCCATACTAGAAGCTTGAAGATCAAGTTCAACAGTTGGAGCAACGAGGAAAACCTACAAGAAAGAGGTTAGTCATTTACAGCCTTTTCCTCTTTCTCTCTCTCTCTTTTGATTTCATTAATGAACATATAAATTAGTCTTAAGGGGAAGTCAGTGTCCATTTCTTTTCCTTTTGTCTTTGATGGAAGGAAACTCGATCCAAGGGGGATTCCACTTGCCCACAGGGGGAATTCAACACAACAATACTGGCATGCATCCCATCCACCAAACCACACTAAATTATGATCCAACATAACCTAATCACCAAGACTATACCATAGCCAAACCACAATAACCAGACCATCCCACACTTAACAGTTCGTGTACTACCTCTTTATCTTACCACTCTCCATGATAGAAGTTCAACACAAACAAGATTGATAATAACAATTATGGTAGCAATTGAATCTCATGCTCAATTGGCCTTGTAGGTGGTAAGCATTCTGGTTCTGCAAAATAAAACTCATACTTACATAGAAGTTGACTCAAGCCTTCCTTTCGATGGAGTGTGATATCAAATCCTCCATTTATTTTTTTCTCTACAATGTTATCCTCTTCAGGTGTTACAATCAACATCACAAATTTCTTACTGTTATTGATCAACCTCTTAATTAGAATAGTAGAAATTAACAATATTGTCTTCTTACCCTTGTAGCTATTGACAAAGGGGGTTTTTCCTTCCTTTATTAACATCCACTTTTGTCTCTTCTCAGTAAGCTAACATATTATCTCATAGATAAGGTCTCCCAATGAGAAATCCACATATGTCTAGTGGCACAACGCCACACTCCAACTCACTGACAAATTGATTTTAAATACAAAATTTAAACCCACACTAGTGAGTGACTTGCATTTGTGCATCCTTCTATTACCATCCCAGGGGATAAGGTTTAAGATGTGTAGACATCTTCAATCCTAAATTATTTACCAATGTTTAAGAGACTAAGTTCTTATGACTGGAAAAACCAAAGACAATTGTTACCATGATCTTCTTGATTTGTATCTTTACATGGAACAACCCTTTCCTTACTATGTCTAAGGATCTATACCCCAAAGAAGAAATTGTTTTTTATCATTCTAGTCAGGTATTTCATTTTAGAAATCTCTCCCTTTCCAACATCAACATTCTTTGACTAAGTCATCAATGGAAATCTATCATCAACATACAATGCTCCTTTTAACTCTTTGCTCTTTACTTTATGAGCTTTCAAGAATTTCTTTCCAGCTCGACACTTGAGAATAATTTTGGGATGCAATGCCCAAAGTGGTCCTTGTCATGACCATACTTCTTACAATGTTCGCAATGCAAGTTATTCTTCTTTGTGGCAAACATTTCTTATTTACCTTTGGTCTCCCATTTCCTTCTCAAGCCTTTCTCACTTATAATTTGGAAGAGCTTCTTCCATTAGTCGGTTTTGTGCCATGTTAGCTTTCAATATTAATGGCCTTTTTAGATTCCTAATTTATGATGCTGACCTCAAGAGTGTCACTTCATTCCTGATGTGACTAAATAATCCAACAATATACTTCATTGTAACCTTCTTGTTAAACAAATGGTCGATACCCACCTGGAAACACATTCATCTAAACTCGGTTGTATATTCTTGAACTCCTTATCCCTGTCTCTCTCTGAGCTAATTCCATTTAAAGTCATGTTCTTCTTCATGTCCCATGGGTATAATTGATTCTCAATGAGTGCTTTCAACTCCTCCCAATTTACAACTTCCTTCTTTTGGGTAAGGAATCTTTCTTGACATAGACTCTCCCACCATAATTGTGCATATCCCTCCATTTTCAATTGAGAGAAATAAATCTCTTGCGTCAGTTAATCTATAACAATTGAAGAATATGTATAGCTTCTCATCTAGTTAAATATTTAATCAGGGTCCACTTAAATATCATGATGATTTATTTATATATTAGCTTTGAATCTAAAAGGGATTCTAGAAGTTTGAGGGTCATTTTCCAATGAAAAGCCTTCTTCGAGATCATCTTAGGACTCTCTAGTTTCTCTTTTTCTCCTTCATGAATTTCCTCTCTTCCCGTAGCAAACAAATGGATTCATGCTATCACACACAATGTGAGGGCATGGATGGAATACCACCTAAGCATCCACATACCACTAAATGGGGAAGAGAGGAGAGTGAGTCACCATTTAGTTTTAAGGCCAAACCAAGAAAACCTAGTGTAAGGCAAAGTAGGTTTCATGTTATGTTTTACTATCAAATCAACAAAGGAAAACAAACAAACTAATTAGGGTTAATTAACCAATAATTCCTCTAGTGCGCTAGCAACCTTAATTTTGAAAATGGAAATAAGAGGAAGGATAGGACTCACCTAGATTTTGTTGTTGTAGATGAAAAACATCCCTAGGCATAAGTGGAGAGTTTTCATAGTCTTCCAAGAGTGATCCATGTCTTGATCTAGCCTATGGATTCAATTCCAAATTCTTATAAGAGAGGACTTGCCCTGATCTCCAATGCAAGGATATATGTGTGATATAACCAATAAACACTAGATGTACCAATGTAAATATAAATCAATGAAGTATGTAGAGTAGATAGACCTGATTTCTTCAGAGGGGATGATACCTCATTTTCCCTAGCTATGATGAAACCTCTCTTGAGGTTTTAGAGTTGAAGCTTCATAGGTTTGAGTGGAGCTATGCCGATGAATATGCCTTAGGATGAGCCAATTAAATCTACAAGATTGGAACCAAGCTAGCCAAAGGAGTCCATGTAAAGGTGTTGGAGATAACAAGTGAAACAATCATAATTGATTGAGGAGGGAAATTAGTGATTAACCCAAGTGAGACCTAAAAATTTAGGGTTTTTCCAAGATCAAAGATTGAACCGTGGATGTGTTGAAGAAATCTTTACAAAGAGGAGTAGAAGAATATTTATAAACAAGAAACAACCTCAAGGCATGCAAGAATGTTGGATTAGCCATTAGGGTACCTAATTCATTCAAAACCATCAAACCATGCCTTTGGTTTTCATATTCTTGGTTTGGTTATAACAATATCGTGGGTCTTTAGGCCCAAAATCACCATCTATTATGTGACTTGTGGATTCGCAGTTGCAGTACCAAAAGGGAATCCATGGTACAGTCAACACTAAAAGATCAAGAAGATTTTGGGGATTTGACTCGATTTAAGTTTGTAAATAGCAAGTCATAATTAGTGTTGGGCAACTATGGACCCAATTTAAGGCGTCCTATGTAACCATTGACACAAATTGGTGAGTTTGTACCCCCAACTAAACCCATGAAATCGAGGAATGCCCCAAATGGGTGTCTCAATGGGTCAAAATGAGTCAAACTAGTGACCAAGGGTAGGAGACCAAGGGGATATAAGGACCGAAGGAATGCATCCTAGAGTTAGACGTCCTAGTGAGGTCCCATGTCTAGGCTAGGTTGAGAGAGGCTCCAAGATGGTCACTTGTCACACAAGGCAGTAATTGAGAGTTATTGTATCATCATTGGGTGGATCATGCGTGATTTTAGCACAAGGGAAAACTACACAAGGCACCTTTCGGGTGGGTAGGAATATGTGAGTACTTGAGTGCAAATTTCATATACCACATTTTGCCCCTCTCATGGGAGTTGCTATCAATGAGATGGGAATGACAGTGAGTTGCAAGGAAGGAGAGAAGTAATCAATCACAAAGGAGTAGTCTAAAAGTTCTCACAGGGTGAGTCATTGCATCGATATGATAAGGGAATCCTCCGTTAGTCAAGCATATATATCTCATAGTACAGGTGGGGACCCACATGCCTCGAGCTTTGGTGCAAGGTAGAGCCAAAAGGGGTGCCATGTGGATTAGTATGATGTCAAATAAGAGGAAGACAAAAAAGAAAGATCAACAAGCAAGTGATGTATATCAAGAAATAATGTCGGGATCAGGGAATAAGCATGCTTAATTACTACATATGAATAATAACAACTAAACTATGAAATGTAAATGACAAAATAACATGAAATAAGCCTAACTATAATGTATTAACAATAAAAAATAGTAAGTTATAATTATTATGTAAGCAAAATAATAACTAGAACATGTAAGCACAATATGAGTGAATTTAATGACAATAAGAGCAACATGATTATAAAATCACGAGTAATAATGAAAATGAGAGTGAGAATACCACACTTGTACTTACTTATAGACAAGGCATGGTGGTTTGGGCATATGTTGAAGCGAACATTATACTCATTAAGAGTTCAACATGTCACTTGTGGGAATTGATCATGGGTGAGGAGAATGGCATTCCTCTTAATCATGTGAGTTAGACCCAATCAATGAGCTATACAAATTTATAAGTATAAAAAAGAAGTACATTCATTAAAAAATTTAAATATTTAAAAAATCTTAAAATTTAAATAAATATATTATTTATATGTGTATTCATTAGCATATATCAAATGCAATATACTATTTTTTTTTATATTTTTTTTCCGCATATTTTTTTTTTCATAATTTTATTCAAATAAGATAAATATATACATTGCAGATGTTCATTAGCATTAAAATAACTTTTTTCAAGACAATGAGTAGAGACAAAAATTGACCATGACAATTCATCCCTAATCCTTTTATACACTTTTATTTTGATAGCGAAATAACAAAAAACTTTAGATGGCTCCTTCAAACAACAAAACATAGGCTCATGGATACGTTCAAAACATATACCAACACAGTTCTTTTTATGCATAAACCCCAATATGCCAAGATACCATCTTTCAAAAAGTAAGTATCGAGCAATGCTCACTAAGACCATACTAAAGCAAAAATTAAGTGAATGGAAAATGTCATATTGAGAAATATGTCCATCGTTCTCCTCCTGAATGATCCATTCCCCACAAGCTATTTGGATCCCAAACTTCGACAAACCATCAATGATTTGATTCTTTTCTCGAAAAATATGTTGGAAAGAGAGCTTGTTAAAACCTTCCATAATTCCCCTGATGTCATCCAAAAAGGCAAATTCCTCGTTAAATATTCCATCTATGTCCACTTAAAGACAAGTAAAGTGTCCCCGAATATTTGTAATGTGGAGACATCATGTTCCAATGCTAGAGTGGGAATCAATTTCAGAGCCATTAACTCTACATAGTTGTTTGACCCCTAAGCTATACCTACTTTGAACTTATAGAAAGAGAATCCCTTAGAAAGATTTGTCCCCCAACACCGTGTGTCGGAGGGTGACTTTGAGAGGCTCCATCAAAGAATGTCCATGTACAAGAATTAACTATATCCTCCACAATAATCTGCCTTGGAGGTTTGACATCTTTTACTTGTTTGAAATTGGACATGATATTAAGCCCACGCACCAGACATGAGTTAGAAATTTGTCTTCAAAGAGTCTAGCATTCCTTGCTAGCCATATGCCCCAATACATGATCATTGATAATGCTCTAAATCCCTTAACATTTTCATTTTCACGCCAACCTCTTAGCCCTGCCTCAATTGAGCCTCCATTCCAAACTTCCTTTAAACTAGTTAAACCCTCAACTTCCTTACATACCTATTTTGAATATGCATAAAACATAATGAGGTGGAAAATTGTTTCTTCCTTTCTCTACACAACATGAACCATCTAGGACATTGTTTATTGCCTTTTTAAAGATTATCCTAGGTTAACACTTTGTCATTGAGCAACAACCACATAAATATCTAATATTTTGAGGGACATTTAAATCTCCATGCCTTTTTCCACCGCCACATTGGAATCCTCGTATCACCCTAAGAAATTAAGGCCCTATAACCTTCTTGAGTAGTGTATATACCCAAAGAATTCAAATACCATATCAAATTATCATCCTTGTCTTTTATTCTAACATGGTTGAGTCTAAGCTTAGAAATATAATTTTCCCAAACAATTGCATCCTCACCTCCAAATCCCATTTCCCTTGCATGTAGCTATTCTTGATTCCATATTGTAGTCACAACATGGTTAGCTATCTAATTTAGACTACAACATCCTCTATTTATTAAGAACCATAAAACATGTGTTTGAAGTCTTAAACCATCCCCACATCCAATATGGGGATCCTCCCCCACTCTGACCTTTGTCCCATAACCAATTTTCCACACAAGACAATTTCCAATCGAAGGGAATGCTAAAACCATTGCTTTCCATAAAATAGAGACATTGTGAATATTCTTCATGGGCTTTTTAATCTAGTTTTTTAATGAGTTAGGAGATATGTACTTCTCTTCACCACTTGACACCAAATCCCTTTCCTTGAATAAACCTCCAAGCACTTTTTACTGCTAATGCCATAGAAAAAGAAAATTATTTTTTAAGCCCCCGCCCCTGAACCTTTTGGGGCAACTAAATTTACTAGTGGAATCACCCTCTTATCTCTATAGCACGACCAAATAAATCTAAAATTGATTCTTCTTAACACTACCAACTCACCTTTGGGAATCTAGGACAATGACATCTAATAAACAAGAATTGTTTTTAAAGAACTTTAAGCAACACAAGTATGCCTCCTCTTGATAACCAATTATTACACCACACATTTAATCTCTTTTCCACCTTTGAAATCAACCAAAGCCAATCCATATTCAAACAATCATTAGGTTTTAAAATAAGTCCTGAGTATTTTAATCCATCTCAATTTGATGATATGGGAATAATTGAGAGATATAAACCCTCTCTTTTATAGAGAGTCATACAAAAGAGATAAACGCCTTCTCAATATTTATATACATACATGTAGCAGTGCAATAGAGATATATAATTCCCTTAAGTCTAGATGCATCCCTCCTAGTTCCATGAATGTAGATCAAAATATCATCTACAAATAAAATATGGGATAAAGAACAATAACTGCTTATTTTTGTACCGTTGAATCTTTGAGATCTCATAGCCTCCTTTAAGGCCCCACTCAAGCTTTATGCCACAATCAAGAAAATGAGAAGGGAAATAAGGCATATATGCCTTAACCTCCTTTTAGGCATAAATAAATATGAAGTTGACCCTTTTATCAACATAGAGAAAGAAAATGAAGTGACACGATTCATAACCCGGTTCACAAAAGGGACATAAAAGCCTAGATGGATTAACATTGGTCTTAGATACGACCAACATACCATGTTGTAAGATTTGGATAAATAAACCTTTACCACCATGGCTTTTAGATTCTTAACTTTTATAGTAAGGATAATCTATTGAGCTACCCCAATAGCCTCGTGAATTTGCCTATCTTCCAAAAAACCAAACTGTTCACTGGAGACAGTAGTTGACATCAATGTTCTTACCCTTATATCTATGGTCTTTGCAATAATCTTGTAGAGAGAGTTACAAAGAGAAATGGGCCTATGCATTTCAAAAGAGATAGAATTATCCGATTTAGGTATTAATGGTAAAAAGGTGGCATTATAGGTAGCTAGAATATTCCTAGATTACCTCAATTCCTCAATGATCCTCCTTGGATCCCCTTCAACAATATCAAAAAATTCCAAGAAAATCTCCACTCGCAAATCATCATGTCAAGGACTTTCATCTTTACGAAAACTATGCAATACATACAATAGTTCCTCTCTTTCTACCTCCTTCAATAGGCTTCGTTTTTCATGTATATTTACAAAGTTGGGGAAAAATGATGTCATATGGACTACCTCTACAATTGTAGCTCTACCATTGGCCTTATTACAAACACTTTCAAAATAATCTATTATAAAACATCTCCGAGGGTTCTTTCATCCCTCGCCTTTTTCACTAGAGACCACTTGCTAAAATCTCGTTTAACGTTTTTTAGATTTTGTTCAAATTGAACAACAACAGATTCCCTTGAAGCACCATCAAAAGGAACCCAAATATCTTTAACCTTCTTGACATAGTCCTCCTCCCCTAGCCACCGCAAATTAAATTTTAATGGGCTTGGGTTTTTTTCTAGGATAGAACTAGAAGGTGGTCATAATCCTCCCCATGAATGACACATTGTCTAATTCTTATAGATTCATCGATCTATGGCTCGGACAATAAAAACACGTACAACCTTTTGGTTATTATCTCATCACTTGATCTTTTGTTCCTTCATGTAGGGTTAAGTTTTGCAAGCTCAATATCAACCAACCTTGTGCCCCCTAACTTCCTCAAGAATTAACTTGAGAGGGATTCGACTTGGGATGGTGGGCCCCAAATCTCTAAAGCCCCTAAAGTGAAATTTAGGTCTCCCCCAATGATAGTTAACCCCTGGTTAATCCACCTCGAATTGGAAACCTTTTCCTAATAAGCAATTATGTCATTGTAAGGTCCATCAATATTCAAGATTACGATATCCTTCCCGAAGTCTTCGGAGTACAAAACAATTATTGGACCTGAAGAAAAAGACCAACAATTAGTATATGCCAAGATTCTATTCTTCAACCTATAAATAAGCCCCCAAGTCCTACCCCTATAACCAATGAACATAAAATCCCATCCCCTTAAGATTTTTCCCAATGTAGAGACAACTTCCCACCCCACTCGGACATAATTTCTTGCAAA
Organism: Picea engelmannii; assembly: GCA_009831015.1. Lineage (NCBI taxonomy): Eukaryota > Viridiplantae > Streptophyta > Pinopsida > Pinales > Pinaceae > Picea > Picea engelmannii. The sequence goes on from ML850459.1 coordinate 16,625, forward strand.
AGGATCACATTAGGACTATGAACTTCCACTACCCTTTTTAGAGAAAAATTTATGGAGGGGCTAGCCAAACCCCTACAATTTAGGGTTGGTAAAATCATTTGTCACCGTCTGCAGGGGTATTGGTTGCTACAAGAATCCCTTCCAAGGAAATATGCTTGCCTAACAAAATCTCATTGCATGTTTTTTTCTAATACAAAGTCATATTGGATTTGTTTCCTCTCACATTACCCTTTCACACTTTCCCATTGGTTTGGCCTAGACCTCCTTCAAAGACAAAACCCCCTTCTTTTATAGGATGGAGATTATACATACATGCATCCTAATTACCATCCTCACTATGTAACAAATAGTTATCCTTACCATCACCTAAATTCACTAAAAAACCAAATGGAGGGGGGTTCCCTTACAATCTTGCATAAAACATCATGTAGTTTAATTAATGGGAACTGTTAGTTATCCCCAATCCCATATAAAACTTTTAAGAAATCACCCTTCTCCCACCCACCAATGGATTCGACATAATTATTTGACCAAGTCCCAAATACCAAATTACAATAAGAAGGATAAAACAAATTAAGGGGGGCTAAGTTCTTTATATGCTTATCATGCTTAGATGGTGGCCTTCCAGAGGTTGTCAACTCATTCAGATTCACCAAGTGTAGAGTTAGAAAAGATGCATTGTGAGCAGGAATAACACACTTCGGGGAAGGCCTTGTGGACTTTACTATCGAACCCACCTTCTACAACTCATCTCACTGCTTGATTTTAGGAGGGAGACTTTGTTCGATGACTAACATTTATGGAGAAGAGTCCATCTTGACATTACCATCCACATAAATTTTCTCTAACCTCGACCTCTTTTTGATCCATAGTTTTTTTTCAATGAGGGAGGCTACATTCCACTACCAAATGGCCACGAGAATGACATCAAGAGAATCTAAATGGAACTCCTACATAATTCAATATCTGAACATACTCAACTTCACTCTTTTTTTAAATTGTACTTTTTGCAAGACCTTCATTCATGTCCAACCCCACTAATATATAAGCAATAATCATTGCACCAATGTCACAAAATGAGAGATCTATCTCATAGAAATGACTCAAGCATTCCTATTTTCTTGAAAAACATCAACGAACTAGAAATCAATCAGTAAGCCTAGGAGTTTGACCCACACTGACATTATTTCATCCCTCTTAGATCCGACATAAAAAAATGGAGTCCATTTCTTTAGAGTTAGTGAATTCAAGCCCCATTTCCAACGCAAATCTAATACCCTCTTTTGCACCTATTGCCGAAGAAAATATGAAAGCCATCCAACCCCTAGATAGGATGTAAAATACTGGAGTATAACCTAAAAATGCGTCCAAATTTGATATAATCTATTATTTGAGAGACTTTTCCCCTAATCTTCTTCCATGGAATCTACCAACAAGTGCCATTTCAGACATGGTACAACTTCATTCATTCTGACTTCCTACTCAAGAACAAGGTTCACTGAACCACTTCATTTGTTAACACATTTTTTCCTTTTGCAAATCCCACTAGACCCAATCCCCAACAAAGGGCTTATATGATCCTTCCTTCCCATGTGTTGTTGGAAATCACCAAAATGTGGAACCCTAGGACTTCCAAAAGAGGATTCTAAGCTCCCACCACACATAGCTTCCAATTCCAAAGAGGACACTATAAAACTAGTGCTAAAATATCGGAATTCACTTAAGGTAAAACCCTGAAACACACCATTCAAAGACAAACTTTGAGAGTTTGCTAGACTTTGCAAGAAACCAGAATGGGGAGAAGGCTCTAGATACGAGAAATACTTAAGTACATTATTTTCACAATGCAAATGCATTGTCCAGATTTGTTATTGAGGCCAAAGGTGTCATCCAAGATATTTCCACCTTCACTTTCAACTATAGATTTGACATCCACCTCTCGTACCTCTTTAAAACCTAAGTACTTTCCATCTAATGATCCAATCAATGGGATGTTAGATCCTAACTTTACCCCTGCAAACATATGTTTTGCCACATTCTCCAAAATTTCTATTGTATCTTCTTCTAGTGACTTCACATCCACAAACAAATCCTTGTTAAACCCTAGTAGGTTTAGGCTGGGAGATGTTCACACATGAATTGAAGCCTAGATGTGGTGCCCCACCTCACAACTAGCTCACAACCAACCTTATATCCACTTTGAAATGAATCAACCACCAACTACACAACACATGGGCTACACAAGTTGGAACACCCTCATATGAGGGTGCGGGTGCGGGGTAATATTAGAAAAAAACATTATTATGATTGGGTGGGGGTGGGGGTAATATTAGATAAAACATTATTTTTGTTTGGAACACCCTCATATGAGGGTGGGGGTGGAGGGTAATATTAGAGACAACATAAACATAATAATGTTTTCTCTAATGTTTTAACCCCCACCCCCACCCCCTATGAGGTGGGGGGTAATATTAGGGGGTGGGGGGTAATATTAGAGAAAACATAATATGGGGGTGGGGGTGAGGGGTAATATCAGAGAAAACATAATAATGTTTTTTTTCTAATATTACCCCCCACCCCCATTAATGTTTTCTCTAATATTACCACTCACCCCCACCCCCATATTATGTTTACTCCCCACCTCATAGGGGGTGGGGGGTAATATTAGAGAAAACATAAATGGGGGTGGGGGTTAAAACATTAGAGAAAACATTATTATATTTATGTTGTCTCTAATATTACTCTCCACCCCCACCCTCATACGAGGGTGTTCCAAACAATAATAATGTTTTCTCTTTTTCTTTAATATCCACCCTCACCCTCATAGACGTGGTGTAATGTTTTCTCTAATATTACCCCCCACCCCCATATTATGTTTTCTCCAATATTACCCCCCACCGGGCACCACGTCTATGAGGGTGGGGGTGGATATTAGAGAAAAAGAGAAAACATTATTATTGTTTGGAACGCCCTCGTATGAGGGTGGGGGTGGAGGGTAATATTAGAGACAACATAAATATAATAATGTTTTCTCTAATGTTTTAACCGCCACCCACCCCACCCCTATTTCTAATGTTTTCTAATGTTATGTTTTTTCTAGAGAAAACATAACATGGGGGTGGAGGTTGGGGGTAATATTAGAGAAAACATAATAATGTTTTCTATAATATCCACCCCCACCCTCATAGATGTCGTGTAATGTTTTCTCTAATATTACTGCCCACCCCTACCCTCATAAATGTGGTGCCCCTCATATATAATATATATTATGCTAGTTGACACAATATAATATGTTGTAAAAAAGAAACTATTGTAAAAGAAATGAAATGTGAACTAAATAATAATCATTTTCATAAGTATGTGTGTTAAACACTATAAAACCAAATCAAATCAATTATTGGAAGATTAAGAAATGAGGCAATACTATTTAGCACCATTCCTTACTTTTTTTTAATATGAGTTGCATGAAACCAGACACATGAACATATTTCATAGTAGCTTAATTTTTTTTTAAACATAGAAAGATTTACATTTTTATTAATTTTTTATATCAAACATAGTTTTATACATTTTTTCTTTTCCACGGAAAAAAAGTAATTTTATTCATGGAAAAAAAAATACATTCAATAGGTGCTCCAAGCACTCAACCTGTATTGTTGAAAAGAAACAAAAAACTGCCTAAAAAGTCATATACAAGAGACAAACACCCGCGTTAATACAAACACCCGCGGAAGTTCCATACCATGAATCACCAAAAGTCACAAGAAGTTCATATTCAATATATAGTCAGAAGTAATTACAAAAGTATATTAAAATTTATTCAAAACTAAAGTAAAAAAGTTAGTTCCATACCATGAGTCACCAAAAGTCACAAGAAGTTCATATTCAATATATAGTCAGAAGTATTACAAGAGGGCGAGCAATATCCAGCCTGCTGCAGTGTCTTTAAGACTCTGTCAGCATGCTGCCATGGAGCATGCCCATCCAGCCGCCACCATCGATGTCCGCGCTCCGTTCGGCAGCCCTCCAGCGTTAGGCCGTTTTCGTTGTCTTCTTCGTACGTCAATCAATTTATGGATGGTAATGGGGTCATCCTCACAGTCCTGTCTAATCCATGGATCCATGAGCCCATCCTGATGGATGGATGCCATACAAGCCGAGTTTAAAAATTTTGAATTTTCAAGGCGCCATGATTTGAATTTGCCCGCCCGATTTAGATGGACTTGGATTTGAATTTTTCCGCAAATGGACTTGGAAGGAGAGATCAAATCCCACTGCTAAGGAGGAGCTGCAAGGGCACGATGGAAGAAGTTGTTGCTGTTATTTTTCGCCTCGGTGTCTTTCCTTCTGCTATTGCTCTTCATCCTCTTCAGCGAGTTAATGGAATAATGATCCCTAACTCCCACAGATGGGATGGTCTATGATTGAGATAACTTCCTTCAACAGCTCTTCCAAGTCTCAAACCTGCAACACATCCGAAGATGGATTTCCTGACATAGACGAAGAGAAGACCAGAACATGGTTGTGAATAGCACTGAATGCTATTAAGCGGTTTGCAGAAAGGCCACTGCACGATGTTATTGACACACTGCACAATCGTGGAGTAGTGAAAGAGGGTATATGTCTCCCTATTGTTGCTGTTATCGACGATCAGTCGTGGGCGAAGTCAACTGTACTGCAATCTATTGCAGGGATTAGCCTCCCGAAGGGGTAAGGTATTTGTACAAGACTCCCACTTATTATGAGATTGCAAAATTGCAAGCCCGAGGAATGTGAAATTGTGATTCAATACAGCCGAAAAAAAATAAAAAATAGAAACAATGATTACAAAAACACTCGATACTGTTACAGAAGAGATTGCAGGAATCGACAAGGATATAAGTGATACGCCTATGACACTGCATGTTAAGAAGACGGGTTCTCCAAATTTAACCATGGTTGATTTACCCAGGATAACGAGGGGTCTGTTGAAGCGACAAGATATCTATGAACAAATAACAAATATAATCAAGCAGTACATTACTCCAGTTTTTGTCGGTTATTTTCATTTGGGTTATTGCATTTGCTTGTTTTTAAAATCTGAATGCATATATTTGATACTGAAAAATATCTCGTTTTTGAACGTCGTTGACTATTTATGGAAACCTAAAATTCTCTCGTTTCACTCATCTGAAGTGGCTCTTTCTCCTCAAAATATAAGAGCAGTAGTGAATTGGTCCCTTCTGCTCTTATATAGAATGTTAGCAATGCCATTGTCGGCTACCCATGCCTTTTGCATCACAACAGATGGAGAAAGGTCTTGGATAGTGGTTGTTGAAATGGGCTCTTCAGAACTTACAGACTGTACATCATCTGGATATGCTGACATCGATAAACCCATATCTGACGCCCAACCCAAATTTGATGCCCACATGTGATTGAACTCGTCAAGTGGATATATGCTTAATTTATGGTTCAAAGATATTTAGACTACCGAAAAAAATTATCAGAGCTACACAACATACACAACAGTAGTCTGCCAAAAATTGGGGTTCCCGTAGGAAGCATCTCTTGGTTGTGCTAGTTGGTATTTAAAAATTCTACTTCGTTCGTGTATGGGGCTTATATTTCGGTAGTGAAACATGTTCATGGCTGAATATGCCACTCTGGACGATCCTCAA
>ML850460.1:0-12422 GCA_009831015.1 Picea engelmannii
GAGATATTGAAAATGTCAAGGTTTCTTGAAAATCTTGTACCCTTGTATAACTTGTAAATTTTGTGAATTTATGTATAAAGTACTAATTGATTTGAGTTAATTATTACAGTAAATACTAGGAAATAAGACCCATAGGAAAAATCTTCCTCATCTTTTCCTTTTTCTAAGAAAAGTCCTCTCGTTGACTAATGGAGCCCTTAAACCCATCATGGACAACCAATCCAAACAGATTGGGTCTTGCTTTAAGGAACTTAGACTGGGTTGATCCCTCTTAATTGATGAGTGGTTACTTCCACACGTCAACAAAACCCAAATGACAAAATCGACACTCCTTGAGTGTATTTCTCTCTTGTTGTCTTATTCATTCAGAATAAAAGGTTACATTCCTAACCTTGGTCTACACCTAAGACACAATCAACATCATACCTTCTTTCTTTACACAAGAACAACCTTGTAGCCATTTCAACTTACATCTACATGACCAACAACCTCTAATTTTTTTTTATCTAAAGGTTATCTTTCACAACATTAAAACATGACTTATTTATATGATTTACAGTAGGCCAAACCCTAAATAAAGGCGCCCAAAAATCTTTACATATCCACCAAGATCATTGGCTACAAATCCCATGAATCTTGGGATTTTAACAGTCGCCCACCAAGTTGGATTACCAGTCGACCTTCATTTAGTCTTCAGTTAGTTTCCACATGACTACCTATCGACCTCTTGTCGGTTGACCTCTTCAAATTCAAATTTTCCTAGTCAATCCACCCCGAACTTTGAATTTCACTGCAAAGAATATAACAACCCAACAACAATGAGGAGGCTAATGTTTGGGTAGTACTTGAGGAGGGAAAAAGACAAGAGAATAATTTGATCATGGTGAAGGATCATGTCAAAATCCAGATAGAAAGATAAGGAAGGGACCTCATCTCCCTCCCAAGTTTGATGTTTCCCAGCAAAAGCAGTTTTTGCGTGATGCATAGAGAGCCCTAGAAGAAGAAAGAGAATACAAGGAGTTGCAATGCATGACTCAGAGGTCACTTAAGGAGGCTTGAATCTAGGAAGAAGTGTAGAGGATGAAAAAAAGGTCACTAGAAGAATTGGATCCATGAAGAGGTACAACATGCGATGTAGAAGTCGCTAGAAGAATCTGACGCGTGTGAGGAATTGCAGTGCGTGACACAAATATCATTGGGGGAGGCTCGTATGCATGAAAAATTCCAATGTGTAATGTAACGATAAATATAGGAGACTCATAGAAAGACTAAGTTGCAACACACTGAGAAGAAGGCATATGAAGAACAACTCGAGGAGAAATTGCAATGCATAGCACGTGCATATGTCTTACATGAATTGGGTCGCAAGGAAGAATATGAGGACCAAGTATGTTCTTTCTTGCACTGCTATTTGTGACCGTTGAATAATACATAATTTGCAAGTAAGTTGACTCATATGCTAGCTAATTGTGTGAAAGAAAAAGGAGTGGATGCTACCATATCCACTCCGCTACTAGAAAGAGATGTATGTCATGTCAGTGAGAAAAAGCACACTGACCGAGAATTTAATATGGAAACAAAGCTTGGTGGCTATGACATGGATGGAGTCATGTTGGATCTTGGTTTCGATGTGAATATTTTTCTGAATAAATATTAGGAGGAGATGGGTAAACTGAAGTTGGTCTGGTCTCCCATCCAACTCTGCTTGGCCAATCAATACAAGATCTACCCAATAGGCCATTTGGAGTGGGTGTAAGTAAACATAGAAGGAGTAAAAACAAAGGCCAAATTTGAGGTCATAAAGATTATGGATGAATCGGATCCATATCCTGCATCTCTAGGGATTGACTGGGCCTTTGATAATAATGTGGTGCTAAAATTGAAGAAGAGGCATATGTCCTTTGAAATAGATACCCTACGCATGGTTGCACCGCTAAATCCATATGAAGGTGACCAGTATAATGAGCTCATGGATGATGATGTGCATAGCTCAATCATTGAAAATATTTATACTATAATAGGACGTAGGGAAGACTACATCAACCCCCACCGCTGATGGAGAATTAAGCTAGAGAAGTGTCAACTCTAAAGACACAGATTCAAAGGATTCCATGGACAAGTGGAAAAACAATCTCTATGAAGTATCAACAAGGAGGTGTGTGCATATTTGTGTAGAGGAACACATGAAATAATTTGTCTCATATCAGTACAATGGATGGAAATCGCTGGACTCATTTATTGCATGTATATAACATGTTCCCAAGCATCAAAGGGATCGAGCACTTGATACAGTCCTCCTCGGGATTCCTGAACACTAGTGGGCTGCACATCGAGAGCCTTTTCATAAATGGGAAGCTATCGAAGTGTCCATGTGAGAAATATTTCGACTAGATGTCGACATTCATCAATACACATGTGCTTGTGAAAGGAATTGGATAGCTAAGCAATGGTGCAATGCGCATGGTCAATATATGAATGACCGTCACAGGCTCCCAAAAAACACCCTATATCCTTAGTTCCCCAATTATACACTGGGAAAGGCAACAAAACCTCGAAAACCCATGATGATTTGTTCCCTACACGCCTATTTCCCAACCCCATTGAGAACATAGACGATTCCAACACAACTATCGAAGAAATGGTTAGCCAATGGATCCTACTAGAACCAACCAAACCTACTCTTCTACCTCCCACACAAACATTGGCCGATCGAGCTCACATGTGAACACGTAGAAACCCGCCTAGGTTCGCTCCATCTCTCTAATCCATTCATCAATTCTCATTGGGGTTCATAGAACCATGAACCACACCTCTATTGAGTATATTCATGCATGGGAACTATTGTTTATGTCTTTATTAGTTTTGAAGATATGGTGGTAGAAATAGATTGACAATCTTAATGGTCGAGGTGACAAGTAGTCCTCACACGTCCGTGTCATCTAATTTTGGGAATGACGGCTCATTAACACCACTAGAAAGAGGAAAATTTCCTTGATTCAGAATAAAAGCAGAAGTTGCTCGTAGAAATCAATACGCAACTTTACATCAATGTGATTATGACAAAACAACCTCCAGCATGTCGACTCCAATGATCAGACTGGAGCATGGTACCATCCAATTCAATGAAAATATGGGACAATGACTTCACATGCAAGAATGGCCAAGTGTCATTATTAATGCATTCAGTTAAAAACCACCCTCACCTTCCACTTCCTCACTGCTTTTCTCTATGCTGCATATAATCCTTCCCTATCACCGCAACACAGATCTCACAAACCCTCAAGTCACAGTTGTGGACATAGATGCGATGGTCCAACTTACGCATACAATCTAGGACCATTTTACTAAGCTTAAGTGTCAATTTCATGAGTTCGTACAAGAGCTAAAATGCACTGTGTCGTCCGTTGTAGAGGGCCTTCCCTAAAGTAGTTGGCTTGAGGATGATCCAAATAATAGTGGTAGGGGCCTATTGGCACCCAAATTTTTGGGTTTAGTTTTGTGCGCGCGCACAAATGAATTTGTGTGTGCTCATTCCATAGTTTTTTGCACGCCTAAGGAAATGCGCTAGGAATGAAAAAGAGTGTGTGTCGGACCAAGTTTTGGTAGTGCACAGGAGGCCTAAAATATTATTGAATGCACACTAGTCCCAATTTCTATGTGCCAGAAAGCAAGAAGACATGCATTTGAATCAAGAAAAGAATCATGAGGAAATCCTCTCGAATGATTACTACCAACCACACAAGGGATCGTGGAGCTAAAAAAATATGAGATGGCAGGATAGTTAAGATCACCCTAATTCATGAAGGTTACATAGATTGTAGGAAGGTGCCAAAAGTGTGCGAAGTAGTTTTTTCAATCGAGCGAGTGGAGCAGAGAAGAAAGAGGCAACGCTCCCGAACAGAGAAATCTATAAAAGGAAGTAGTGATATCATAAATAAGTCTAGCTAGATGTTGAGGAGAAGAGAGTCATCGAGTCCTTAATATCAAGCTCGCTCTGATCCTGTTGTAATATTGTAATTATGTTGAATATACTTTTGTTTATGTTATATGTCTAAGTTTTGAGAAAAGGTGCATTGGGAAGTGTGTGGTAATTTAGAGGATTTATATAGAGGAGATATGTATTTCTATGGCTGTGATATGTATCTGTTCTACACAATGTATAGCTTTGTTGTTATGGAATGAATCTAGTAATAAAGATATGACAGTTCAAATATATTATGTGTCTATCATGTATGAGTTGAATATGTGTGTGTATTGTTTTACTTCTTAGTCCTAATAATTTGTCAGATATGAGTCACATGGAATCCAATACAAATGAATATTCATGTGTTTATCCTTCATCCCTATCAAAAGACCCTATGGTCTCTGTGATCTTCTCTGCATCTCGAATGAGACCTTCCTCATCCTTGGCTGAGGATTGATATGCTGGTGCTCTGGGGTTCTTGTTGGACAAATCTGGATGAACCCTGGGTCTAAACTCCCTAGCGTTAAGAAGGACATGCATAACCATGGATCAAAACTCCCAACACATGGATATCAAAGAAAAACACAAGACCCCTAAATTGCTCTAAGTAGTTGTGAAATGAAATTTATGGATGGATTATTTTTAACATGGTGAACTAATGCTTTATTTTGAGAACTGTTTAGAATGATAATTCATACCTATTGATGATCAAAACAATGATATTAGTTTGTTGAAAGTGGCTCTGGTTAATGTGCATTGGAAAATTGAAGTAACATTCAATATGGGTCTTTGTAGCTTGGTTGATACATAGGTAAAAGGTTGCATAAGGAGCATACCTAAAGGAAGGATAGCTACAATCATCTCTAAATTGTGGGCCTGCTCAATACTTACTTCACTTGGCATGAGGACATGCCAATCCTCAAGCGTGGGGGAGATGTTGAGCCACTATTTTGACACATTTTACACTATCATATACCTTCTTTAACTACCCTAACCTCATCCATATACCTAGTTATTATCACTATTACCATATATGTTTTCAGTTAAATGCCTTTAACAAGATTTAAGAGTTAAAAGTTATATATTTTATGATTTCCTAAGTTGTTAGTAGATTAGATTAGGTTTCTAGAACATATCTTACTAATGATGATTTTCTCAGTTATGTTCCTGTACAATCATTTCACTTCAGGTACTTGAGTTTGGTTGTTAACATATGTGCATGCACTCAAATGGAAAATGACCACCTGGGTTTCAAAGATATAGATGTTGGCATAGTGTGTGTCCCTTGGTTTGTGCCCAAGTCACACATAGAAGTCTCCATATGTGGTCAAGTATTTTTAGAAAAAGGCATGTCAAATCAGAAGTAGATAACTTATGGGGTGATTATCGAGGAAATGAAGACGAATATCAAGATTCTAGAACATGGGTTTTGTGCAGGATGGTCCAAATTGAGTACCGCAATAGATTTATGAAATCAGACACGGATGGGAAGTTATCAAGGTTTTCCTAAACTAGGTTTTCCCAGATTTATGTTGCGACCCACTTTCAATATTCAATGAACATCAATTTGGATCTATGATCCATATGGAAACCTCCACGATGGAAGAAGCATCTGGTTGTTTCCCACATTTTCTAAGTTTGTGTGGATGGTCATATAGAATCAAAGGAAGTTTGATTTGATTATTGATTGTAACTATTATTGATACTATGTTATACGAGATTGGAGGATTGCTCTTATCTCTTCATATGAGTACCTTCCTATACAATGTTTTGTAATGTAATGTGTTGGGGGGGAACTCATGATTCTGTCTTATTGAATTTGTTGGAGATCATCAAGATTTGTTTTTCATCCTTATTGCAACACAATTGTATGGATTGAGGCACATTTTGTAACTTGGATAATATGTTTTTAATGCAAAATACCAATTCCAATCAATAGTGTACTTCTAATCTCACTACTGTAAGTAATCCAGATTGATACCAGTTGGAAAGGGCCCACCAACCTGTGACACATAGATGGTTTTGTATTTTGTTAGTTTAGTTGTTGTTTCAATTAAATTTTATAATAACTAGATTATGTTTTGTAGTGTTATATATTATAATTTTGATTTGATTTGGATCATTTTGTTAACAATAACTTTGTAATTCATTTTGTATTTAAAAATATTAACGTTTCCTCTAATGCTCATTTATGCTTCATTGACATTTCTAGACAGTTTGATGCTTTATGTGTTATGTTTTCTCAAGCTGATGCAATTCCAAGAATTATGGTGTGACAATTATTGGAACTCTGTAAAATATGAACTCATCATTGTTAAAAGTACTAGAATACTCAAAGTGAAAGAAAGTACTCTGAGCCTTCATAAAGAGTAGGTCTTAAGAGATTGATAACAACTTTTATTTTGATCTTTATCACTTTGTTTTAAGTGAATTAATATGTTGAGATAAATGAAAAGAATCTATTTTTTATATTTTACTGCACCTCAGGTCTGGTCTATTATTTCCACATTTATACACAATTAACCCAATTGAACTGTAAACATAAACACACTGAGATGCCTAACTTATTTTATCACAACATAACATACAATAAGATCATATATCAATCATCAATACACAAGTATAGACACAATATTTGTGTTATGTAACTTTATCCAATTCTCCAAATCCGAGGACCAAAACCAGTCCTCTCAAAGTTACCAAATATGAGGACAGCACTAGTCCTCCCAAAATTACCAAATATAAGGACAACCTTGTCATCCAATATACAAACAAGAAACCAAACCTCAACAATATTCTAGAAATATCCTGTGCCCACAAATCTATTGCAGACCACCTGTACAACCTATTGAGGTCACATGATGTCAGCATGTATGAACCTTCCCCTACCTATAAGAGCTTGTATGAATGTACACGATTATTCCTTCAACAACCCATGTATGTACGCGATTGTTCCCACTGCAACCCACATACATGCAAAAAATTGTATGGAAACTTCGTACGACTCACTCCACTTTGTACAATATCTTTCTTTTGAGGTTTTCTCTCTCTCCCACATGCGAGGTGTGTCTTTCCCTACCAAGAACAGAAAATAGAGAGTCCTCAACCTTAGGCCAAATTTTCCAACCTAGCATAATTTCCCTTTGTTAAAATCACCAAGCCTTCTAGAACAAGTGTAGACTTACTTATGCTAACTCCATTATTATATGATGATACAACGAGATGTCACAATGACCTCTCTCCTTTATATACACTCCTTGGGGTTCACCATAGAATCCCCTCCACAAATCAACATCAAATTAGGCTTACCTTGTTGGTGTGAAGCCCCAACACCAACCCACAAAGCCCATCACCAAACCCATGAATCCCCCACTCAAATCCAAAGGGGTTTTCACCAAACAAAAATGGTAATCTAGTGCCAACGAAGATTCCCACATGCTCGACACCTTGGCCTCTTGTGGGAATACCTCTGGAAGCTACAAAATCAACACTCCCTCTTAGCGGGGGAGGTATCCCATCCACTACCAACTAGATGTACCTCTAGTACTAGAATCATCTCTCTCCCAAATCCAAGGTGGTATGCTTCCTCATCTATACTCCAATAGTCCAAACTGGCTACTCCCTCTGTCATTGAGTCATTGAACTCTATCAACATAAGATATATTACCATAGTTTCACTCCACTCATCTTAACTCGATGACCTTGTTTTCCAATCTGTCTGACTAGCCGCATCTACGGTCATTGGAGCACAACCTATAGTCTAGTATGTTTAGCTAGCCACATACTCAGTCACTAAGGTAAAATATGGCTAGCTGGATGGCTGCATCCATGGTCACTGAGGAAAAATCTATCTGACTGGCCACATCCTTGGTCACTAAGGAAAAATATGTCTAACGGGTTTCATCATCGGTCACTGTAGCACATCCTAATAAAACACATGGATTCACCATACATGTATAACATGCCCTATAAGCCTCCCGCCTCTAAAGCTCTTTTCTGGCCTCCTCTATCATAGTAGCATAACTTGTTGAAATACATGGATCCTCCATGGATGTCTCATATTCCTTAGAAGCCTCCTACCTCTGAAGCTCTTGTCTGGCCTCCTCCACCCATGACACATGTCTTTCAGTCCTGTAAGATGTCTCTCTCCCAACTGAACATGAGGGGGAACTCCCTCTAGATGACCATCTCTCCCTCTGATCCAACTGAATCTTCCTGAGGTCAATCTCATTCTGATCTTGCATGCTCCTCTTAAACCTTGACTTCCTCTGAGTCTGCAGATCCTCTGGGGCTATCTACTCCCTATCCACTGTCCTCTGGACAGTCCTGGAAGGATGCTCCTCCCTCCTAGATCTTGAGGGATGAATCCCTCTAAACTTTGGCTCCCTCTGAGCCTATACCACTGGTGGGCTCACCTGCCTCACCACTCGTGGAGCCAATTTCTCCTCATCATCTATATCTCTTCTCTTTCTAGTCACAAGAGTCACAAGATATCCCCTCAACATATATATGTTTCCCTCACTAACTCCTAGAACCATTACTGATCTAAATCTAGACCATCTGGACACAAGTAGTACTTGTCCATATCGAAATAATACATGATATCTCGTCTTCTCAATATTCGAGACTCAGAGGACAATCCTTGTGAGTTTTGGAACCCACAACACATTCAACACCATCAATATCTCTCCTAACTCCAATCAAAATTATGTGGTACCAGATCCTCATACTGAATGCTTGGCTCCCATATCAATCTCCATGCATAAGTCCAAGCCAGTCTCTGTGAGAGTGTCAAACAAATATCTAGCACTTTTCATATGGAAAGATGCTCTGCTATCCACCAACCATCTCTCCCTACTAGACACAATACCTGAAAGGCCAGAGACCAACAATATCTCCCTCTAGAACTTGTCTATAACCTCATCAATCTATGTTGTTAATTCATGTTGTTGTGTTCCTCTTCCCTTCCAGTGTGGACACTGTGAAGCATAATGACCAAATTCCTGGAACTCATAACATCTGATCTTACTAAGATCTGTCTTCCATATCGTCTCTGGAGATTCTTCTCTCTTGGGAGATTCCATTCTCCCTGACGTACCTCTTCTGTCTGGAGAACCCCTTGTGCCTTTTCTAGTGTGAGATGCAAGGGCCTAGTTCTCATCACTGCTACTCTGCACCACACCATCCATATCATCCATAAATTCTAACTGGGTCTCCTCTTGGATACAATTAGTCTATGATATATCAAAGTATGGCAACCTATCTCGCACACAAATCCCCTACAAAAATGGTTCCCAGGACCTAGGAATATCTCTCAGTGCTACATTCACCAACTCAACATCCTACACTGTCTCACCAATAGTTGTGAGATGATCTTAGATGTGAGTAATATTCATAATATAAATGAAAATCGTGTCTTCATTGGTCATCCTGACAATATGAAGCTAATTATTCAAGTGCAACATCCTACCAGTATTCATTTTTTGGTAAAGACCCACAGCATCATACATATCCTTGGCAGTTACTTTCTCGGCAATGTGAGGAATCAAGTGGTCCTTCATGGACTCTGGTAATACCCACTTGGACTTCACTTCCTTCTTCTTTTGAAATTCCAAATCTACTAGATCAGTCAGGCTAGGAACCACATCCTCAACATACCCCTTGAGGTCATTCCCTTCCAACAGAAGGAGAACCCTCACCTTCCAAGATTGGAAATTGGTTTCCCCTTCCAACATATCCTCAAGCTTCAATGTATTCACCATCTGGACCTGCCCGGAACAAGAACAAGAACATGAACAAGTACAACACTCTTCTATTGTTTTAGCCAACATAGTATCTCAAGATGATTTCCTTCTCTTCAAATCCCAACCTCTGATACCATGTTAGATTTTATTGCACCTCAGGTCTGGTCTATTTTTTCCATAGTTATACATAATTAACCCAATTGAACTGTAAACATAAACACACTGAGATGCCTAACTTATTTTAGCACAGAAGAAGATACAATAAGATAGTATATGAATCATCAATACACAAGAGACACAATATTTCTATTTTTTAACTTTATCCAATTCTCCAAATATGAGGACCAAAACCAGTCCTCTCAACTGTTAGAAAAATAGGACCGTGGAACAATAAAATAAAACAAATGTGGAAACAAAACACAGAAGATACACAATACAATAGAGACACAGATTTATGTGGTTCACCCAGTGTGGGCTACGTCCACCAGAGAAATTTCCAGGTCCTTCCTTTATTATTATCCAACAAATGAAGGGTTACAACCTACAACAAACCCGCTGTAATTTCCTCTCTTTCTCTCACAGTCTCCTATCTCAGAATAAAATATTCGCCATAATGCATAGCCACAATACATTTCCCTCATAACAAAGGGTTTACTTCTAGGAAAAAAAAACCCTAACACAATTTCTACCATTAGATCTACGACCTTATAATGAACGGTCCAGATGTACAATGAAATTACAATATACATTTACAAGGCAATTTTTCCTTCGGGGGCGTAGCCCTTGAACCCCCATTGGGGGACACTGCCCTCGAACCCCTACTGGGGGCCTGCTTGCCCCCGGACCTCCCAGCCGAGGGGATGCCCCCCCCGAACCCCACAGAGGGGGTAACCCCCCTCTTCACTCCCCTGTGTGGAAGAATATACATTCTTGTGGGGTTTAAAGTCTTCATGGGGTATAAACATGACTGAAAACAAAAGACCTTTGAATTTGGAAGATAATCAGGCTCCATAACCAACAATCTCCCACTTGGAGACTAATCTCAACAACTCCACCGCTGTTGTGTCTGCTGGACTATGAACCTTCTTGGACCTGGCAAATTTCTCATATTCATATTCATTCTTGAAGACCAACTGAAACTGACTAGGAACTCAGTTTCTCCATGGTTACTCCCTTTGTTAACATATCTGCAGGATTCTGGCTAGTGTGTATGTTTTCCAACTTCAAATGTCCATCTTCCAAGACAGATAGTATGAAATGGTACCTCAACTGTATATGCTTAGTATTCGAATGGAAGGCTAAGTTATTTGCAAGATGAATGACACTCTGACTGTCACAGTACAACCTGCTGTTCTCCTGCTTCTTTCCCAATTCCTCCATAAACCTTTGTAACCAAATCATCTCTTTACTAGCCTCTGTAGCAAAACATACTCTGCTTCTGTTGTGGAAAGTACAACATCCTTTTACAGTTTCAAAATCCAACTTACTGTTGTTCCACCTATAGTAAAAACATACCTTGTGGTGCTCCTCCTACTGTCTTTGTCACCTACCATATATGAATCAACATATCCCTGTAGAAAAGTGTTTGAACTTCCAAAACATAATGCATGAGTAGCATTACCTCTCAAATACCCTAGAATCCACTTTACTGCCTCCCAATGTTCTTTACCTGGGTTGTTCATATACCCGCTCACAACTCCCACTGCATGTGCAATATATGGTCTTGTGCAAACCATTGCACACATCAAGCTGCCAACTACTGATGAATAAGGGACCCTAGACATGTATTCTATCTCCTCCTGTGTCTTGGGACACATTTCCTTAGTTAATTTGAAATGGCTGGCCATAGGTGTACTAATTGGTTTTGCATTCTGCATTCTAAACCTTTCCAACACCTTCTCTATGTACTCACCCTGAGACAATGTCAATTTGCGATTTTTCTTGTCTCTTATTATTCTCATACTAAGGATTTTATTTGCAACACCCAAATCCTTCATCGCAAATGAATTAGCTAATTTATTCTTGAGCACATTGATATCCTGCTTATTAGACCCTGCAACAAGCATGTCATCTAGATATAATATCAAGATAATATAGCTTCCATTTTCTAGCCTTTTAAAATAAACATAGTGATCAGAATGACATCTACTGTAACCCTGTTCTGTCATAAACCTGTCAAACTTCAAATACCACTGCCTTGGAGCTTGCTTTAGGCCATACAAGCTCTTCTTCACCCTGCATACCAAATTCTCCTTCCCTTTGACCTCATACCCCTGTGGCTGCTGCATATAAATATCTTCCTCCAAATCCCCATGGAGAAAAGATGTTTTAACATCTAATTTTTCAAGATGCAAATCTTCTACTGCCACAAGACTTAAAATAGTCCTAATTGAAGTCATTTTAACAACAGGATAAAATATTTCATCAAAATCTATGCCTTTCTTTTGTGCAAACCCCTTTACAACAAGTCTAGCCTTGTACCATTTTTCTCCTCCATATTCTTCCTCCAACTTGTAAATCCATTTATTCTGCAATGCTCTTTTTCCTGCACGCAACTGATCCAAGTCCCATGTATGGTTATTTACCAAGGAATCCATTTCCTCTTTCATGCCTTGCTCCCACTTCTTTTTGGTGTCTACCTACATTGCCTCTTCATAACATTCTGGTTCACCAGAATCAGTCAACAATAAATAATACAATGAAGGAGAGTATCG
>WSFP011367563.1:0-31924 GCA_009831015.1 Picea engelmannii
CATGTTTCTACATTTTAATATAAATTTTCATCCTTAAAATTATCCCTGAGCCCAGGAAGGGGTGAACCATGATAACATATGTGTTATGTGATTGAATGCATGTACTTCTCTATTGTCTCAGTAGATATAGATGCACTAAATGAATGAGTTATTATATTTCTTGCATAAATCATCATAATGGTATACTCCATTAATAAGTTACAATAGCACTCCCAATACACCATTACCAGATCTCTCACTCAATCCTAGGCTGTAAACGCATGAGTATTGCAGCCACCCATTAAGACTATATCGGGTGAGACGGTGCAGTGTACCTTGTGTGTTGTGTTTCCTTATGGTTTACCAGGAGGGCCAATAGTTTTAGAGGCTTTGTTGGAACCTCGAACAAACATGAACCCTGGGTCAATAAACTCAGAAAGTATATAAGAAAGGGATAACCAAAAAATGGTTATGTTGTCGTTGGTAGGAACATGAGGGGATTGAGTAGATACGAAGAGGCAAAGCAAAAGAATATTAAAGAAGAAAAGAAAGCAATGAACTACTAGAAGGGGATGTTGAGACTGTGGAATCCCACAAAAGCAAAGATCGAAACTTGGCTAAGAACAAAAGAGCTGGAGTTTGCACAAAAAGATAACAAAAACCCTAGAACAACACCCCACAAATATCTTGAGAAATGTGTGTTTACTGATTTGCATGAAGTCTTTTTCTATGATTTTCCACATTTACTACAGGAGTGGATACTAAGGTTGAAGGATAACCACGTGACGAACCTGATCCGACAGTTAGAGTGGACCCCGGTACCGATTGAGCAGTTACTGCAGGTGAAAAACAAATTCACCCGCGCAGTCAATTTTTGGCTCGACAGTATTGTGCCAGGATTTATAACAGAGTTTGCAGTAGACACAATAAATTCATATAGTGTAGCAGAGAAATAATTTCTACGAGGACCTTGAGGAAGGTACATTAGATCGTTGTATACTTCTATTAAGATACGGTTATATAACAAAGGCGTAATGACAATGGAGTCAGATAGCTAAACTTCCCTACGTGCATGGGGGAAAGGGGGAAGCACTGACAGAAATAAAAGAAATGGAAGGACGAAAGGATAATGGAAAGAAGGAGGAAACCTTGGACCCGATCATGATGGATGACGACCAGATCAAGCGGATCATGGTGACAGTTGGAAAGACGCGTAGTGGAGTACTCTACAAATACAAGGTGAATACCAAGAAGAGAGTTATAGCTGCGAGGGAAGGCTTGGCAAGTGACGAGGAAGAGGTAGAGGATCTCCAGGCTATGGAGTAGATTGAGGAAATCATGCACGCAAGATATGAGAGGAAGACAAGAGGTCCAAGAATGGGAAGAGAAGGCAACAATCCTATCCATATTAATGTTAGTGTGGAACCCATAAACCCATGTGCGACTAATACACCAAAGAGAACACCATCATTTAGACAACTGAAGTTCGGAAGAAGTCAGACAGTAGGAAGTACATCTAGACAACGAACAACAACTGGAGGATCCAGTTCAGGCAGCACTAGTCAAGTATCTACACCGCGCGGAGGTAGTAGTTCAGCGTTTAGAATGGCAGGACACGATCCCACCATTAGGTTACCAAAATTCAAAGGAGAATCAACAGAAGACCCTGAGAAACACTTGTTCATTTGTGCAAAGATCTGGGAAGCAAAATAGATCATTGTTGAAGATACCAAACTGGCGCAGTTAGCTATTACGCTAAGAGACCGTGCACTAGACTAGTACATAAGTCTAGATGCAAACAGTGCACCAAGAACAACAAGGACACTAACAGACATTAAGAAGTTATTGATTAATGAGTTCCAGAAGCCGAGCTTAGAGGATCAATACATGAATGAGATGATAGAAATCTGAGAGAAACCATGAGAATTTGTTTTGGAAATTGACCAGCGATTTAAGCGTTTAAAAGGAAATTTGAAATATCTTATGACCGATATGCAACATCGGCAGTTGTTCTTCAATTCACTGCTACCACACTTAAAATATCCATTGCAACAATAGAAGTTCCAGATGCAGGCAGAGGCTCTGCAGGCCGCCCTACAACTGGAAGAAAACCAATATCAACGGACGAATCCATTGAAGAACTGAAGGAGTATCTGAAGAGCTTAACGTTCCAACTAAACCATAATAAGAGTAAGGACAAACGAGAAGCCATTCGGTGCACCACATGCAGGACGGAAGGGCACCACAAGAATGAATTTCCAACATTTGCGCAGTATATGGAAGAAGGAATACCAAATCTGTTACCAACAAGAGGACTATGGTATGAAATCTGCAAGAAACCGGGTCACGATCCATATCAGTTCTCAATGATTCAGAAATACCAGACAATCCCAAAGAGTTCATATTACAACTTTTGCAAGTCAGTGGGACACGACAACAAAGATTGTAGAACTATGGAGTTGATGCGAGAAAGGACATTGGATGCATACAGAGTGCATGCCGAAATGATGACTGGGCAAGCTGCACCACAATTTAACCAAGTTCCAGATCCTTACAACACTGTGCAACAACAGCATAATACTACGTAGCAACCATATAATACTGCGCAGCCATAGTAAAACACAGTGCAACCTCAGTACAATACCACAGAGTACAATCAGGTGCCTCAGTATAACGCACCGAGAGGAGATCAAGTAGGCTACAGAGGTGGAGGACGAGCGAGAGGAGGTTTTGGACGAGGTAGAGGACCAATGGTATGTCACAATTTCCAACAATCGGGACATTATGCAAGGGAATGTCCACTTCCACCAACAACATGTATGTATTGTCACGCATCGAACCATGATACGGAAGAATGTCTGACACTATTAGTAAATATCCAAGAAAAGAGGAACCAGAACAACTAGAATGTTCAATGGATCTCAGTTGAAGCAAGGGATGAAGGACGGAACATCAACATAGTTACCCGCAGAGGATCCAAAACATGGAACGTCGTAGATAGACAAGAGCCAGTACAACACCAGTGGGTGAAGAAGAACCTTGAACCAAGGAAGCAGTTCGACACACAAAATGAGAAGGAGATATTTAAGGAATCTCAACAAGAATTTCAGAAGGAAGACATGACATCGACTTCAACTGTGCAACAAAGCAAGGAAGCGCCATAATATGAGATGCCTCTGTTATTGGATCATACCAACAAGATACAATCCATGGGAAAAGTAAGTACAATCAAAGGATTTTTGCAATCATGTGTCAAAGTATTAAATGATCCATCATCTGTCAAAATATTGCAAAACATACTAGAACGATGTAGTATAGAGACGGAAGGAAAACTAGAACAAAAGACAGTCAATCACCTACATACAAGGAGAAGAACAAGTAGGAAATTTAGACTGAATGCCAATATCAGAGATTTCAACATGGGGGATATCATACTGGATCTAGGATTTGTAGTAAATGTATTACCAAAGAAGACATGGCAATGCATGGGAGAGCCCACATTAGGATATTCACTTTTTCAACTGAAACTAGCAAACCAACACAGAGTCCTACCAATCGATAGACTGAAAGGAGTGACAGTAGACCTGGATGGAGTGCACACCAAAGCAGATTTTGAAGTCATTGAAATAGTGGATGGCACAACACCATATCCAATGTTGCTTGGTCTGGATTCGGCATTTGATAACCAATCCATAATCAACTTGAAGACAAGGAAAATGACATTTGAGTCAGGGAACTATAGGTTCATCGCACCATTAGACCCATCAGAAGGGGAAAGGTTTGTAGAACCCACTTTCCTAGACTTAGAGGAAATCAACCAGTTGTATAGAACAACTGCGCGCGATGAAGATTATGTAAACCCAACTACAGATGAGATACTCATTTGGTGGAGCATTACTTCATGTGCAACAAACTCAGACACTAGTTTAGAAAACTGGCAACAAAGGCTACACGAAGTTTCCGTGAGAAGATGTGCACGAATAGACCGAGCAGTAATTTGGGTAGGCATGAAAATAAGGGAACCAGCCAGTTTCCATGGACTAACCGATTTGGAAACATTCTTGGCACAATATGAAGATAAAGTTTTAGATAATCAAAGACTATTAGCACTTGATATAGCACTCAAGGCCACACCTGCAAGATGGTGGGGCGCACACAAAGAGACAATCACATAAGCGGTTACTGCGCATAAGGTTCAACAAAATAACAAACAACAAAAGTATGATGGACAAGGGGCACCAACGGAACACTTGGAGAAGTGCAGAACATTGTGGAAATTGACACCCCCAGAGGAATGGTCTCATCATTTTATACACACTCTAGAGGGCATACCAACAAACTGGTACACAGACCAGGAACTCCGCAAAGGAACTACGACCTGGACGACATTGCAACAGAATTTTATAGTCACTTTCTCATTCAAGCATGAGAACCCCAACATAGATGAAGCTCTTAAACAGATAAGAGGAGTGATATTCATCAAAGAACTAGAAGTCGAACTCATAACAAAAGAACAACAACGGAACAAACAGATAGTCAAGGAACTATTTTCATGTTACCATGTGCAGGAGGAAACACGGAATGAAGATGATCCACGCGATATTTAGAACGAAGAAGAAGAAGGCGAAAGAGAAGTGGAAGGTCCACCCATAGAATCAGAAGTTATTTCCACGTCGATCAAAGTAAATAAATTTAACATCAGGACAGTTGAGAATCCCAAAATGGATAGCATTGGAGACTACTGGGATGAGCAAACAGTAGAAAGCATAACAGAGTTATTATGCGAGTACAATGACATGTTTCCCACAACATTTATAGAGATGAAGGGTATAGAAGGAGAGCTAGGAGAAATGAAGATACCACTCAGACCTGAAACGAGACTGATCAGAAAATGACCATACAGACTGAACCCAATATATAAACAAAAATTCAAAGCTGAGATCGAAAGAATGCTCGAAGCTGGAATCATAGAACCAGTCGAAGAATCCGAATGGATAATCTCGATGATTTTTCATGATAAAAAACAAGGAGGGATATGGATATGCATCGACTTGAGGAAGTTGAACGATGCATGCCTACATGACCCATTCCCTACACCTTTCACGGATGAAGTGTTGGCGAATGTAGGAGGACATGAAGCTTACTCATTCACTGATGGATTCTCAGGCTACCACCAGATCAAGATAGCACAGGAAGACAGATATAAGACCATGTTTGCTACAAAATGGGGATCCTACCAATACACATTCATGTTGTTTGGACTGAATAATGCACCAGCAATAGTTTCCAGAGTAGTCATCACCGCATTTAAGGAATTCATCCACCAGTTTCTAGAGGTATACCTGGATGATTGGACAGTCTATAGTTTGTTGAAAGACCATGTAGAGGTCTTACGGTTGATGTTAGAAAGATGTAGGCAGTGCCAGATATCTCTAAACATAAAAAAATGTATATTCGAAACACCGTTTGGGATCCTATTAGGCCATATAGTATGAAAACAAGGTTTACTCGTAGATCCTACAAAGATTGTAGTAATTGTTAACTTACCACCATCGAAAATAGTCTGTCAGCTAAGAGAGACATTGGAACACATAGGATACTATAGAAAGTTCATCAAAGGATACGCACAGATTACCGCACCAATGGAGAATTTGTTAAGAAAGGATACAAAGCTTCAGTGGAACGACGATTGTCAACATGGTATGGATATGCTAAAAGAGAATATGGTCATCGCGTCGATACTAGTATTTCCATACTCGGAGAATACATTCCATGTCCATGTACATGCATCATCCATAGCAATTGGAGTTATCTTGGCACAGCCAGGAGCGGGGGATTTAGATCACCAAATAGCATTTGCAAGTAGGAAGTTGTCATAATCATAGCAGAACTACAACACTACAGAGAGAGAAGGCCTAGATATGGTCTACACACTACAGAATTTCAAACATTACTTATTGGAAAAACACTTTAAGATGTTCACATATCACTCAGCCCTGAAATACCTTGTCAACAAGCCAGTGTTGGGGGGGAGAATCTGTTGATGGTTACTATTGTTTCAGGAATTTGACTTTGAAGTCATAGTCAAGCCAAGAAAGTTGAATGCAGGACCTGGCCACCTGTTAAGGGTCACAAATGGATAAGAACCTACAAATTTAGAAGACAACTTCCCATATTCATAGTTATTTTCAGTCTAGATCATTGATGAATACTTTGCAGATATCATTCAATACTTGAGCACAAGTACTGCACCGCAAGAATATAACACCATGCAGAAGAAAAACCTGGTAGTCTGAGATGTAAACTATCAGTTGATCGTAGGACACCTGTACAAAATGGGTGCAAATAGAATTTTGCAAAGATATGTGTTAGAGCATGAAATACCAAGAGTCTTAACAGAATCCCATGAGGGAATAGCAGGAGGACATTACACAGGCAAAGCTACCACACAGAAGGTATTGTGTGCAAGACTATGGTGGCCAAACATTCACCGAGACTCAAAGGATTATTGTCAAAGATGTGATGTCTGTCAAAGGGTAGGTAAACCCAACAGACGGGATGAGATGTCATTACAACCACGGGTAACATTGCAGGCATTCGATAAGTGGGCAATAGACTTTGTGGGACCAATCAACCCACCAGCAAAAAGAATAGGATCAAGGTACATCATCACCGCAATAGAATACCTAACAAGATGGGAGGAAGCCACACCAGTGAAGGAATGCAGCACAGAAACAACAACACACTTTCTATTTGAACAAGTAATCACTCGATTTGGGTGCCCACGAGTTTTGATGAGTGACCAAGGCACGCACTTCATAAACATCACTATCAGTGCCATGACTGAAGAGTTTGAAGTCCATCATCAGAAGAGTACACAATATCACCCACAAGTGAATGGAACAGTAGAGGCATTTAACAAAATCCTTGAGAATGCACTAACGAAGATCTATAATGTCAACAGGGATGATTGGGACCTCAAAATACCAGCAGTCTTGTAGGCCTACAAGACTACGTGCAATAGGTTGACAGGGCACACGCCATTTAAACTGGTATATGGCCAAGATGCAGTAGTGCCATTAGAATTTCTAGTAACAAGCTTGCGGGTAGCGGCAATTACACACATTACAGAACGAGGCGCAATACAAGAAAGACTAAATTAGTTGATGACCATGGAGGAAGATCAGATCCTAGCAGGATTTTACCAATAGGTTCAAAAAGCAAGAGACAAATATTGGCATGACAAACACATCAAGAAGAAAACTTTCAAGGAAGGAGATTTAGTATTGATGTATGACAACAAATCCTTTCAAAACCCAGGAAAACTCAAAATGCATTGGTTAGGACCATACGAGTTAAAAACTGTCACAGATGGAGGATTTGTACAATTGAAAGACTTGTCAGGCACAAAAATCAGAGGGATGATCAGTGGAAGCCGACTGAAGTTGTACAAGGACAGTCGACCATCCACCGAGAAGTAAAAATAAAAAATAAAAAAAACAGGATATTAAATAGTACCAATAGAAGAAAAGTGTGTCGAAAGAAGAAAGAGCATGCACACTTAGGAATACAAACTTGGCGAGGATAAGGCCAATGACCAGGTCAAAAGTGGAAACAAGCGAGAAACTGAAAGATGGAAAAAGCAATACGAAACGACGAAGTTACACAGAATTGAATGTCGGAGAGGACCGACGGGACGTCACATTAATCGCACCAATTGGAGACGGTAAGGGATAGTAATGGAAAGTACGAAGGAACCGAAGGTTCATTGAATCAATATTAAAGGTAGTGTCTTCAACAAGTTTCAGGCGATGACCATACAAAACACAAATGAGGGAGCAAACAGGTTATTTTGAGACTAGAGAAGAAACATAGAGTGAGAGTGTATATAGAGCACAGAGCAAAGCTCATAGAGGTTGTCAAAGCTACAAAGCGCAGCGAACAATTGACATTCACTACCATGGCACCACCAAAGCAAGAAGAACTAAGCCAGACTACCAGACAACCCAGATTTAGAACCAGGGCACGGGTACAATTGGAAGAAGACGAACACCAACCACCGAAGATCATCAATATCGATGAAATCCCATCACTAGATACGACACCGATGAACCCCACACCTGTGGTGGAAGAAACCCAACAGTCAACATTGGAGGGCATGAATGTAGATATGTCAGCAGAGGCACAGGATAAACATAACCAGGACATAGAAACCCTGAAGGAGCCGCAACCAGAGAACATCGAAGTAGCTCCGAGAGTCAATGGAACGAGGATGAACCATGAAGCGACAGTCGAGCCAGACAAATCTCAAAAAACCGTGTCAGACCACCCATCGAAAGGAACAGTAGAGGGTGTCACGGGTTGGAGAGAATGGTATTCCGAAGTACAAACGATGGTCACTGGAACCTCAAGTCAGCCACTACTGAAGAAAGACAAGCAACAGATACCTAGGTCACCTCACAAGAAACCCGTCACAGCCCTTGTTTTGTCGCGTATACCAGATGGGGTACAGGTGAAACCAAACTTGCTGGGTCATATCGACAAGCTAAAATACTTGGACCACAATGTAGCAGACACAGACAAGTTCCTGGAATTCGCAAAGAGAGTATACTTATAGACCGTGGGAATGAATACGATTGGGGAACCGATTGACCAACCACTATAGTGGGCAATAGGATTGGAGAAAACGGGGATTTTAGGTCTTCTATATATACCACACTTTGGTAGAGGAATGTACCCAAACGGCTGTGTCAAACAACTGATGGAAGTCACACATGGAGGGGATTATGATTCGACAAGCGCATCTCGATAGACGTAGAGCTCATTGCACACATTACAAGGTTGCCATCTTGGGGCATGGATCCCGCCTAGTTTCTCGAAGATAAGACAAAAGAGAAATCACTTGCGGAGGAGATGAAGAATAAATACGGTATTGACAAAGGGATGCAAGGAATCATCATTAAGAGGATCAATGATGTCACAACACAAATGGCCACAAAAATCTTGGCCTTCAAACTGTTGAGAAAATTCCACAGGGAGGAAATTTTGGCTAGGGTTGTCACAGTTGCAGCTTAGTGTGTCGAGGGCACTACAGTTAGCTAGGTACCCTATCTTTTGAACTTGTTTATGGATGACTACAAGGATGCACAGGATGTAGGAACAAAATTTCACTACTCATGGCTACTCATGTTGATAGTTATCACGGGATGGAAGGAACCGAGTTACACATTCTTCGGCACTAGACCCAAGTCGAATTGTGGAGCAAGCTATCTATCACTTGGCGTCGTGTTAGATGCTAAGCACAAGAAAACAAACGCAACTATATTCGAAGGATACCTTTGAGACCTGCAGGAGGCCATCTCCAACATGTGGAGAATAACACCACAGGTTGTCACACAGTATCGGGAAATCACCAACTTCAAGGCCACACGACATGCAATGTGGATACAGGCAGGGAAGGACCCCAATAAGAAATGGCTACAAATGCGCTACTATATCATGGAGGGCAACATAGACATGGTGATCAAAGACTGGGAAGAAGAGTGGAAGATTCCAATCCTCACCCAAGAAATACCTACAAAGACAACAAAAGAGGAGGAAGGGCAAGAAGAAACACAGCCTCAAGAAGTCCCAGTGCCCAAGAAACGGAGGACGGGCTAGACAAAAACAAAGCAGACAAATGAAGGGACAACTAAGATGGGGAGCCAGAAGGGGAAAAAGAATACTACACAACCAACCCAAGTACAGCAGAAACAGGCCGAGGAAGCACAGGGGATGACAACAAGTCCCAATCCACAAGAACCAGGCTTGAATAAGAGGCCAGCCACTTAGACGGGGGGAGCACACAAGAAAATGAAGGTGCAAAGAACACCCCTAGATTACATGATCACGGAGGATGACATAGAGATGATAGCCCGAAGGGTTCAAGAATGTATATCCGAGGATTTTGACAATGTTGTGCACCACAAGGACAAAATTGAAGAGGAGCTGGCAGACATGCAACAGTTCCTCAAGAATATTGAGGAAGTGCAGATGACAGGAAACAACATAGGAACAGGGACATCAACATCACAGATAGGAGAAAGACCAAAAGAAGTTGAGCGTGATACAGTCGACACAATACCGCAGTCGAGTGAAACATTCCACATTACACTGAGTATGTTGTGCATGGACGATATGTGGGGCAGACACCCCTAAAGGACTTAGGCCAAATCCAATTGGTATTGCCACAGATACCATCCAAGGCTCTACACAAATTGCAGGTCAGCATTACCCAAGAGGTACAGTCTCATGCACGCACAGACTTAGTCGAATTACAACATGCAACAAAGAAGCGAGACACAATGGAAATAATATGTGAGCTGGCTAAGTTCAAGACCCAAGAGGAAAGGGAGTGCATGAATGGATTGGAGCAGAAAGTGGCAGGAACTTATGAGAAGATTCCAAAGACCGCACAGAGGGATGAACTCACAGCAGCAGAAAAGATTGATCAAATTGTGCAAGCAATCAATCAATATCAGAAGGAGATCGAGAATCTCCGTGAACATCTCACACCCACCACTCCACCAGTAGTAAGGGAAAAAAGGAAGAAGGAAGCAACAGAGCAACTGCAGGAGACAGAGCAACAGGTCCGCCCAACAACCAACTTGTTCGAAGAAGCATCACAGCTGTGGACAAAGTTAGAAGAAGATCAGCAAGTCTAACAATGGGACAAGGAAGAAGAAAGGACAAGCACAACTATCCAAGACCTCAAGTAGAGGCAGAAGACAATGGCCATCACATAGCGCGTCAAAGGGGCACAGGATATGAAGAAACTACAGGAGAAACTCACTACTACGCAAACATGGAAAAAGGAGCGTCAATCTCAAATGGAACCGCTCCAAGAGCGATTAGCAGAAGTCATCGCACAAGTAGAGGAAGCCAAGAAACTGATAGCACAGACCTAGGACTAATGTGTCGGATTGATCAGCGACAAAAATGCAGTCTAGATAGTAGACACGCTGAAGGAGAAGACCGCGTAGGCTCAAACACAAGAAGCAGAGCTCAAGGAGAAGTTCCAGGCAATCATCAAAGAGATCAAAGAAGCACACAAAGGTTAGATGGCTCAGGATGAGCCACATGTCAGTGTTGGGGGCCTATTGGAAGCAAGCCAAGGCGGAAAGAAAGGTGATTTTGGGAAAGAAGGCATGCACGAGGAAAGCGACAACTGGAAGGAAAAGCAGAACGCACGCATGCATGGAAGACCTAATGACAGTAGGGTTAGGGTTTTGGTTTTTTTTTGTAATGGCTGAAGAGACAGAAACATATAAATAGAGATACCTAGGTCTCAGAGGAGACACTAGTCATTATTATAGAATGAATTGTTGTAGTGAGTCGATAGGTAATATTTCGCTCTATGACCTACTTTTGTAAGTTTTTGAGCAAGAGAGGACAAAGGAGGGTATATCTTGAGGGTTAGATCGCAGGCTAAGGAGCCTAGTGCGATCTAGTCTGCCTCATATAGATATTACCCAACTGAGGAGAGTTGTAAGTGTGCGGCGCTGAATGACATAACGATGATAATAAAAGAGCCAAGAGCCAAATCTTTGTGGACGTAGCCCAGGAGGGGGTGAACCACGGTAACATTTGTGTTATATGATTGAATGCATGTACGTCTCTATTGTCTCGGTAGATAAAGATGCACTAAATGAATGAGTTATTATATTTCTTGCATAAATCATGATAATGGTATATTGCGTTAATAAGTTGTAGTAGCACTCCCAATACACGGTTACTAGATCTCTCACGCAATCCTAGGCTGTAAACGCATGAGTATTACAGCCACCCATTAAGACTATCTTGGGTGAGACAACACAGTGCACCCTGTGCGTTGTGTTGCCTTCTGGTTTACCAGGAGGGTCGATAGTTTTAGAGGCTTTGTTGGAGCCCCAAACAGACATGAAACCTAGGTCAATAAACTCAGAAAGTATATAGGATAGAGCTAACCAACAGTAGGGTTAGTGAAATCACTTTAGGAGAGAGAATACTAATCCTAAGAATGTTTTCATCACAAGGAAAACTATTAGACTACTGTTGTTGAATTTTTAGGTCTATGGAATCAAGCATGCAACACTTGAAGAAAGACTTAGATAAAGAATAAGAATGAGGTTCAAATCTTAAGGTGCAAAGCCTTTTGGGCCTTAGGACTAAACCTTCAAGAAAGTGATTTCTAAGGTGCAAATCCTCTTGGGCATCAGGGTTTTGAATATTAGCAAGAGACTAGGTCTCTTAGTGCTTTCACTAAACTAGGACAAACAAATTGTTGAAGGAGAGAAAGATTATGTCTCCTTCCTAGGGTTTTGCTAGAACAAAGTAACATGCAATAAGATAGAAATTAACAATTATACCATGAGAAAAATTATCAATTAAAGAAAATGGCTCACCTATCCAAGTCGTTATGACAAGAGAAACCCTATTTGCAACAAACATCATCCAAGAAAAATGAAAATCATCCACAACAATCCTCCTCCAAGAGTATCACACTAGATCCCAAGAGACAAATAAAGATAACAATTTGTTTTAGAGCTCTCCACCCAGGAGTGTGAGAGAAAGTGATGATGAAAATGAATTGAATAGCTAGCCTAATTTATATAAGGTAAAACCTAGCACTTTGTCCACAAAATGTCATAAATTCAAGTTACAAGTGGGGCTAGACCCTCCAAAATAGCCTCTACAACAACAATAAATGAAAATATAAATCATAAATCCACATGTGTGGTGACATCAAGCCTCCCAAAGGTGAAGGAGGGCGGCCTCCCAAGGCCATGTGACATAATCCAAAGTGAAAGCAAGGATGGATAATTGTCATGCCACCTCAAATCATCATGTGGTGTACATGTGGCAAGCAAACCCCAACATCTCCATCAAACCCTAGTGTGATGTCATCATAAAAAGGCTCATCATACAAGGTGTGAATGATGGTGTTTGTTGTGTAGGAGGGTGTACATCATCTCTGCATGTTTTCCATCCCAAAACAAGTGCAATGTCCTCCATCTAATGGATGGGTAATGTGTGGGTGCACTATCCAGAGTATGGGTTCCGTGCCCATAAGTGTGTCTTCGTGACCATATCTATCAAAATCAAGCCCATCTATCCATAATCCATGGTCCAGAAGATGTGATAGCCAATGTATAAGTATGTCAATCCACTGGGTGACTCAATGATCTACATCATATGTGCCATATCATGCAATAAATGCACAATGTCCTGGGTGAAATCCTGGGGCATCCTTCAAAGTACCATGTCAAGGAAATCCAAATCAAAGCAAAGTATGAAATCAAGTAAAGCCAATGTTCATAAGATTTACCAGTCCTTATATCATACAAAGTAATTTTTTACTTAAGATAGAAGCCACATAAATAATTCACAACAAGTATCCCCTTCAAATTTCACATAAGCTCAGAACTTTATGTAAGTTGGAAAGTTTGAATATGGGAGGACCTTCATCAAACCCTATTAGGAGTGTGAACCATAACTATGAAAGAAAAAACCCAAGTGGAGGGATATTTTTCGAGGAAAATGGTGAAAGAAAAGAACCCTTCAAGAGTAAGTATGATAATGGTACATATCGAGGTTACTTCATGGCTTATGGTGTCATTGAATTCACTTCTACGAGTGTTTGTATCGAGGGTGCGCTTGCTCTTGAGTTACCACTTTCTAAATCCTATGTTTCTCCAACCCCTTAATATACCTTATTATTGTCCTCTTATCATATTTGTAGGTCCCCTTTCTAAGGTTTTAATATATAGCATCATTGCTTGGGACTGGGGTGAATGCAGAAAGGTTAGAGCTCAAGTATGGATAGGATTTGAGGGTCCTTCACTATTTTCTCTTTCTTTCTTTAGCATTATTATTTCTTTATTCTTCTTTTACTAGCAACTGCAATCAACCTCTGGGCC
Organism: Picea engelmannii; assembly: GCA_009831015.1. Lineage (NCBI taxonomy): Eukaryota > Viridiplantae > Streptophyta > Pinopsida > Pinales > Pinaceae > Picea > Picea engelmannii. Next base: position 13,917 of record WSFP011367563.1, read on the forward strand.
TTTATCCCCTCTTCTCATGAGAGAATGAACCGTGACCCATTATTGAATTTTAGTACACCATGAGAGGATCCAGGATGGTAAGTGTTATGTATGGTGAGGAAATGGAACATCACCCTTGTGAGGGACCCCTAGTAGTACCCCTTTTCCTTGGGAGTGACAACATGGGACTAGAGCATATATGTTGGCCACTAAGGTGAAACAAGGAAATAAACATAACTTCTTGAGCTTATGATCCATTATTCAACTTCAACCATTGATCCTCATTCACATGCCCAGTATATTAATCACAACACCTTGCATGAAAAAAGGACTAACATACCTCATGGTGATGCTAGATCACCATCTCCCATACACTTGTGTTGAGTGGATATGATGAGCTTGACTAATACAAAGCATAAGAGGAAATCTGAGGGGGGTTGTTGGGTTGTTATGGTGGACATGTTGATCGCCATCATCAACATGATCAATTTCTTCATTGTGGGCCATGAGACATGATCTCCTGTAGTTATCCCTAGGATGGGGGGGTAACAATCATTAATGTCATATTATGACATTACAATACATACAACATTTCCAATATTGATTTATATATATAGGTATACAAGTATATTAAAAAAGGGGTGCATGTGAAAAGGTAAAAAGTGAAATGGTGGTTTCAAAACCATGCGTTTGGGGTACTTTCCCATGGTATTGGGAATCGATTATTTAATTAAAGGACATGTCCCTTCATGAAGAGTTATGAAAAAATATAAAAAGACAAATCATTGAGAGAAAGTGAGAGTGAAAAATGGATGAGAAAATATTGAATCATGAAATCAATTTCAAACAAGTTATCTTGTCACTTTTGCTATAACTTCTTTTCTAGGATGTTTCAAACCTTGAGATTTTGCATAGACGATGGAGACATACAAAAGTATCTCGGGTAAAAATTTTAGAATCATATTTGCAAAATTGGTTACATGGCATGCTATAAAATGTTGTTCTTGGGAAGAAACCCAAAACAACAAGCTTTGAGAAATTTGCCATTTGGAAATTCAAATTTTGGTCAGACCTAGTAAAGGTAGAAATAGTGAGAAGACCTAGTGGAGGAAGAATCAATGAGTAGACCTGATGAACGTAGAAGCACTGAGTAGACCTAGTAAAGTCAGAAGCAACAAGTAGAACTGGTGAAGGCAGAAATAACAAGTAGTCTCAGTGAAGGTTGGTGCAACTCAGAGATTGGTGTATCTTGCTAAGTTGGTGCTTAGCAGTGGGGATTGTTGTCTCCAGTAGGTTGGTGTCTATGAATATTTGTAATATATTGGTGTCTCTTGCTAATTTGGTGCTTAGAGGTGGGGATTGGTGTCTATGAAAATTTGAAAGAGATTGGTGTCTCTTGCTAAGTTGGTGCTTAGTAATGGGGATTGGTGTCTCCAGTATATTGGTGTCTATGAAGATATGTAAGAGTATGTTTGTGCCTACCCGTATTTGTACCATTTGGTATTAGTGTCTCCAGTAGGTTGGTTCCTATGAATATTTGTAAAAATAGGTTGATGCCTACAAATAATTATAAAGAATTGTTTTGTGGTTTTCTCTCGAAAGGGTTTCCACGTAAATCTTTTGTTCCATGTTCTACAGTTAATATGTGATTGTTTTCTTATGGTTGATGAATGTTTGAAAAGGTAAAAAATTGTCTTATACTAATTCACCCCCATCTGAATATAAGTGTGTGTTCAACAATTGGTATCAGATCAGGTTCTTTTAGAAATAGTCTAACCATTGGAAGGTAGATCTTAGGAGCACACATGGCCAATAAAAATGGTTTCTCTAGAAACAGAGCTCCGTCACTTGATGCAAAAAACTATGCATTTTGGAGCATAAGGATGTGAACATATATAATGGCCTTTGGATTTGATATTTGGCAATCAGAGGTGATTGGTTATACAACCCCAACAACTCCACCAACATATGTGGTCAAGAAGAAGCTTAATGAACATAATACAAAATATATGAATGTCATCTTGTGTGGTCTATCAAAATCAGAGTCTATCATGGTGATACATTGTGGATCAACAAAATAAATTTGGGACAAGATTCAAAATATCTATGAAGGCGATGGCAAGGGTAAGAAGGAAAAGCTCCAAAATCGTAGAAGACAGTTTTAGAATCTAAAAATGAAAGATGAATAAAATGTTGTATCATATCTTCTTTGCATGGATGAAATTGTCAACACCATCAAAGGACTTGGTGAAAAGCTCGAAGAACCGATGATTGTACAAAAGGTGTTAAGGTCACTCCCCTTAATATTTTATGCCAAAGTTTCCTCCATTGAGGAAATGAAGGATCTTGATTCATTAACAATGGATGGATTGCATGGTATCCTCATGACTGTTGATTTTTCTATGAGAAAGGTTAAGCATGAAGTTCATTCCATTTTAGCATTTAACTTAACCATAAAAAATAATGTTGCAGCAACCAAGATCACAAGAAGAAACACCATGCACAAGAACACAAGAAGTATCCTGGGAAACCCTTCTCAACAAGGGAAGAAAACACAGCCAAAATCATTTGCTATATTCTTCAAGAAAAATACCTTGACCACCAATAAAACCTAGCACACAAGAGGGTGCTCAAACCCTAGAATACTAGCGCCCAAGAGAGGTGTGCACTTTTCCCATGAAGGTGTACTTGCTGAAATTTCCAAACTCACATGAAAGTTATGATTCCTCAATGGGGAATTTACCTTTACTTATACTAGACTGAACCTGTCAACAGAAGTGTCTATTGGCACAACAGGGCTGACCTCACTAGCTCACAATATAATTAATATTAACCAAATTAATTATCTTTTGCAATTATTATTAATCAAATTAAGGTGGGGCCGACCTGTACCCTTTACATTACAATTAGGGTCACAGAGAGGTCTGACTCTTGAACAATATAGCAAGGGATCTTATACACCCACTAGTTCTCAGCCACTAGGGGCACATCCATAGGGATGTCCATATCTCTGGCTCACTGCATTACATAGGAGAACTACTTCTTCACTAGTGCACAACCACTAGGATCGCATTCACATGTGCTCGTCCACAGGCACATCCACTCAACAGATCTTCTTTCCCACTGCATTACACAAGAGAGTCATCTAGAGTTTCTCATCAACTCTTCTACTCAGAGGAGGGTAATACATCATCTTCATTTATGTTCTCATGACGATGCACCCAACACTTTGGGATTTCACACGTTCACCTTGTGCTCAGCCATAGGCATGTCCAACTCTGCAAATCTCCTTTCTCACTGCGCTACATACGAGAATCATCTAGAGTTCTTCTCAACTCTCTATAAGGAGGAGGCCATCTCTATGTTCCAGCTCTGTCTCGAATAAGAACCACACACCCCTCTCAGGGGCTTTCTCTCAGGTTTGTAAGCTGGAGAATGTCTCACGTAGCTACAATCATCAACACTCTCTCTCAACTAGGGAGGCATTTTCCACCAGGCCAATTCTCTCACGCAAATACTCGAACTTTATCTTGACAAGTGGTTTCATGAAGATATCTATGATATGTTCATGAGTAGGCAGGTACTACATGTGCATTATTTTCCTCTGCATCATATCTCTGATATAATGATATTTCATCTCAATGTGTTTCAATCCATCAAGAACCACTGGGCTCTCAAAGAGATTTACACATGACTATTGTTATCATCATAGGATTTGTCTCATGATCAAGTAAATATGTCAAAATCTTGTGAAGCCACATTGCTTCGCTATATACTCTGCTTCTGTGGTACTCAATGCCACAAAATTTTGTTTCCTGGTGCATAGGGAAACCATGGTAAACTTCACGGTAAGACAACAACCATGTGTGCTTTTCTAGTCCACTAAACTCTCTACTCAATCTATATAGGCATATCCCTGCAAACTCAATTTCACACTTGGAGGCATATCTCAAACCATGTCAAACTGCGCCTAGTGTACATCTCAATACATGCTCTATTGTCTCGGCTGGCTCATGGATTAGTGAAGCATTTTAACTGCATAGCATGAATCAGGTCTGGTGTTAATTGGATACATCAATGATCCAATCAGCTATGGATCAATCTTGTTTGAATAATCATCATTTATTTTCTTCAAATCTATCATGGTGTTTTTGTATTCTGTCAAACTAAACTTCTTTTAATATTCTCGCTATATGTTTTCCTTGACTTAGGAAAATATCATCGATCCTCTGTCATACTTCTTGTCCCAAGAAGTGGTGCATCATACTCATATCCTTCATCTCAAAATCAAAAGTCAAAACTTACTTGTATCCAACAACAAGGCTTTATGAATAAGTCATCAAAATCAGGCTCTCATCACCAACACTATAATAATATAGGTTTGGATCAACAACACTATCATTGAAACCCAAACTCATCAAGAATCCATCCATATGATATAGTTTCCAACTCAGCTATGGTAGTATGGATGGAAGTGTATCAAGTTTACTGAATCAAGTGTCTCATCATAGACAACTCCCTATGTTTGTGAGAAACCTCTGGCTATAGATCTCACTTTGTATTTCTCGACACTTATATTAGTTGCATGCTTGATCTTATAGATCCACTTAGAATTCATCACAAACTTCCCTTCTAGTCTTTGAACAATATCTTATACATCATTATTTTAATATATACTAGTATTCTTCTGTTAAGGCATCTTGCCATACTTGTTCTCTTGTTGCTTATCTATGACAAGGAGGCTCATAATAATTGATGTGGCACATGGCTGAAGAGTAGCTCAAAAAATCTATTTGTTCTCTTGGGATGTGCCTTAACAGGCTTGTATGTTTCTCTGCTTTCTGCAGAGTGAGACTAGGCAGACCTTTTATGCCTTAATGCAATATCTATGAACATATCAACCGGAGAAACTGAATCAGTTGGAATAATGTCTGTCTCTGTCTGAACTGTTGAAGGGGGGGAAGGAATTGTCTCACTGTCAATCTCTATCTGAGATTCTCTAGATCTTTGAAAGGTTATCTCTTCTTCAAGGACAACATCTATGCTTGTCTCAATTTGTATCTTACCAGGGATGTCGATCTGGAATGTCTTCAAAGATTCACTATTATCCCATAATCGTATCATTTCTCCCTGAAGGGTCTGGCTTGGACTTCTTCTCTTTGGGTACATGAAAATACACTGGGCACCCAAATATCCTGAAGTGTTCAATCTCAGGCTTCACTTCGGTGAAGGCTTCTTCAGGAGTTATGTTTTTCAAAGTCTGGTGAAGACTCTTGTTCTGACCATATATTGTGTCATGCATGCTTCTGCCCATAGAATCATAGAAGGATTCTTATCATGCACTATTTCATTGGTTTCCTCAATTATAGGTATATTATTCCTCTTTCTCAAATAGTTTTGACTCCCTCTGAGTCAAGTGGCTCCTTCTGAAGGATAAACATCTTCCTTTGTTGTAACCTGTCTGGAACAAGAAAACAAGAATATCTCCTAAAGGAGAATAATGAGTACATCTCTAAAATCAAAACAATTTAAGGATTGTTGTCACAGCTACAACATATACTTGTAATGTAGCAAAATTTAGAAATATAGGTTAGAGGAATAACAATTTCAACAATCAATCCTGGGGTCTTCATTTCCGGTGTGTTGTTCTTCTGAATGCACCGAGATCCCTATGAATCCATGACTTCAGCAAGAAGGTTCCTTCCTCCTGCAATTCCTCTCATGAAAATGATACAAATAATATATACAAGTGCATACATGAGGGTGCTGATATGATTTCTCCAACGGCACCTAACTAATCTCTATCCTCTTGACATCTTCATGAAGAGGGTAGTCATAGTGTCACCTTTTTGTATCACCCACAATAAGTCTTCCTCTAAATTCTTGTCTTCCGGGAACTTGAAGTTGCTTGATCCATCAAGCTTATCTTCCATCATAGGTATGTTCATCATAATTTTAGACGGAGACAGACATTATTTCAACTAGACTTATGCCTTTATTGTTGGACTTATGACTTCCAACAATAATCCTTTGAAATATAGGAGAACACTTGTGAGCTGAAGAGCTCCTTCAATGAGTTTCAGAAACCCTAATTCTGAAAATTCTGCAGAAATTAGAGAAACCCTAAGGCCAACATTTCAAAATGCTCGAAAATTCATTCTAAGAGTCTCTGGAGGTGCGTTGGAGAAGGACATACTCTCCTATGCCAAACTTTTCCTCAATGTCCAAGTTTTAGGGGCTGAAACACTCAAAAGAAGAGGGTCATGCGAAATTTCTGGGAACCCTAGGAGAGTCGTATGGAATTTTTTTGGGAACCCTAAGAGGGTTGTACGGTTCTGTAAGAGAGGGGAATGACTGGTAAAATCTTGTAGCTTGTGCAATTGGTTCTTCAAGACCTATACTCTGATTCCATGTTGATTTTTCTATGAGCAAGGTTAATCATGAATTTCATTCCATTTTAGCATTTAACTTAACCATAAACAATAATGTTGCAGCAACAAAGATCACAAGAAGAAATACCATGCACAAGAACTTAAGAAGTATCCTGGGAAACCCTTCTCAACAAGGGAAGAAAACCCAACCAAAATCCTTTGCTATATTCTTCAAGAGAAATACCTTCACCACCAATAAAACCTAGCACACAAGAGGGTGCTCAAACCATACAAGACTAGTGCCCAAAAGAGGTGCGCACTTTTCCCAAGAAGGTGTACTTGCTGAAATTTCCAAACTCACATGAAAGCTATGATTCCTCAATGGGGAATTTACCTTTAGTTATACTAGACTGAACCTGTCAACAAAAGTGTTTATTGGCACAACAGGGTCGACCTCACTAGCTCACAATATAATTAATATTAACTAGATTAATTATCTTTTACATTTATTATTAGTCACAATAAGTTGGGGCCGACCTCTACCCTTTACATTATAATTAGGGTTACAGGCAAGTCTGACTCTTGAACAATATAGCAAGGGATCTTATACACCCACTAGTGCTCATCCACTAGGGGAAAATCCATAGGGATGTTCATATCTCTGGCCCACTACATTACACAAAAGAACCACTTCTTCACTAATGCTCAGCCACTAGGATCATGTTCACCTATGCTCATCCATAGGCACGCCCACTTAACAGATCTTCTTTCCCATTGCATTACAGAGGAGAGTCATCTGGAGTTTCTCATCAACTCTTCTGCTCAGAGGAGGCTAATACATCATCTTCATTTATGTTCTCATGATGATGCACCCAACACTTTGGTATTTCACACGTTCACCTTGTGCTCAACCACCCACAGGCACGTCCAACTCTGCAGATATCCTTTCTCATTGCGTTACATAGGAGAATCATCTGGATTTATTCTCAACTCTCTATAAGGAGGAGGCCATCTCTACATTCCATCTCTGTCTCAGATAGAAACCACACACCCCTCTTAGGGGATTTCTCTTAGGTTTGTAAGCTGGAGAATGTCTCACGTAGCTGCAATCATCAACAATGACATATGAAATGAGAACAGAGAAAGAAAATCCATCAAAGAGAGAAACATCCTTCAAAGATTCAAAGAAGACAAAGAAAACAGAGCACGAATAAAGTGATATCTCCAACAATTCATTAGATGTAATAGAATCCCATTTTGTGAGGAAACTCAAGAAAGGATCTAGAAAATATAAAGTTAAGTTTCCCTTCAAATGCTTTAACTATGGAAAAGTAAGAATTTTTTCTTCTAAGTGTCCATATGCAAAGGATGAAAGTAGTGATGATGAATAAGATCATAATGTAAATGAAGGTAGAAAACATCATCAACACAAAAATAATCGCAAATAGCACAAGCATGAAAATATGAAGAACTCTTATAAACAAAAGAAAAATATCTACTCAAAAGGAGTTCGTGACTTGTCTGAAGAAAACATTGAAAGCAATTTCTATAGTTGTAGAGAAGAAACTCTCTTTATGGAAATTGAAACAAAGATTTATGAAGGCAAAGGGATAGAAACGATGGACTTAGAAGAAGAGGAAAATGGAAAAATAGATGGGGAAGTGGATCTTGAAGAAGAACTGATGCATGCCTTAAGCGAAATAAAGAAACTTAGGAAAAAAATCTTGAAACAAAAGGAGTATCTGGGAAAATTTGAAGAAGAGCATCATGATTCAAAAGCCAAAATGTCAGAAAGACTTGAAGAAACAAAAAATACCATCATGAACCTAAAGGTTCAATTAGAACAATCAAGAAGGATGGAAGAAGTGGTGAGAAACCAGTTGAGGAAAAAGGAAGAAAATTGCAAAGAGCTAGAATATGAAATTGTTTCCTTAAGAAAGGAACTAGAGAAAACAACTATCAAGTTGGATAGAAGCTTGAAGTTTTAAAAGAGCACTGAAATATTAGACGATATCATCAATTTTCAAATGTATCCATTCATTAACACTGGTCTTGGATATGATGTTGATATTTCCTCCCTACCTACAACTAGCCTTGCTACATCCGAGGGAGTTTTATTTTTTTTAGGTGGAGTTTGGACTGGTTTTCCAAAAGAGCAAGCTATTGTTGATTGTGCTGAATAAATTGATGTGTTGCATGTTCCTCACATTGCAGAATTTGAGCATACATATAACATTGTTGTTGATTGGGTAGTTCTACTCCTGTAAGTGAATTTGACCACGAGCCTACTTCCTCTGATCAGCCAATGCAAAAATATGTACCCTATCATCATCCTCACCATAAAAATTGAAGGAATGGAAATCATTCTTTCAAATATTTGTAGAAGAGACGTGAAAGACATAATTGTGGACCGGTGTCGACTACCATGATACATTGTGTTTGGATTGATGGATGTTCATGGAATCATTTGACCATATGTTTGAGGACTTCATATCATTGTGTATCATCGATTGTATAGTCATGCAACATTCCTCTTTCATACTGATGATTTCCTTGGAAATGGTCGACCTCACATGATAGTCAACTGGAGTTTTGATTGAGTTCCTAAGGAGAAGCACAAGTTCATGGGGAACGTACATTTACCATTTACGTCAAAGGGGGAGAGTTGCAGACAAGGGAATAAATCTCTCTATTTTTGGGAGAGTTGCAGACAGGGGGAGAAGTCTTTATATCCGTGGTGGACTATGTCGTTGCAGGATTGCCATCAATGACAAAGGGGGATATTTTTGGAATTATTGTCATTAATGTCAAAGAATTAATCATTTCATTAACTTCATATTAGGACATTACAATACACACATCATTTCCATGATTGATTTTTATAAATAGGTCTACAAGTATATTAAAGAAGGGGTGCATATGAAAAAGTAAAAAGTGAAATGGTGGTTCAAACCCATGGATTTTGGGGATTTTCCCATGGTATTGGGAGTTCATTATTTAATTAAGGGACATGTCCCTTCATGAAGGGTTATGAAAAATAATAAAAAGAGAAAGCATTGAGAGAAAATAAGAGAGTGAAAAAAATGGATTAGAAAAGATTGAATCCTGAAATCAGTTTCAAACAGGCCAACTTGACACTTTCACTTACTAATTTTCTATGACGTTTCAGACACTGAGGTTTTGTATATAGAGATGAGAGATATTGGTGTACATGTGGTTAAAATATCATATGTTGGTTCACCACACTTTCTGATATATACTCTGTGGAAGTTAGGGTTCTAGAATACTATTGAAATCAATTTCAAACAAGTCAGCTTGACACTTTTGTTATAACTTATTTTATGGGATGTTTCAGACATTGATATTTTGCAAAAATAGAGGAGACATATAGAAGTACCTCAAGTAAAAGTTTTAGAATCAAATTTTCAAAATTGGATATGTGGCATGTTGTACAAGTTCCTTCTTGGGAAGAGTCCCAAAACAACAAGCTTTGGGAAAGTTGCCCATTTGGAAATTCAAATTTTGGTTAGAATTGATAAAGGTATAAGTAGTGAGTAGACCTAGTGACGACATAAGTAGTTAGTAGACTTGGTAAAGGTAGAAGCAATGAGAATACCTGGTGAAGGAAGAAGTAGTGACTAGACCCAGTAAAGGAAGAAGCAAAGAACAGACCCAGTGAAGGAATAAATAGAAAGAAAACTTGGTGAAGGTTGGTGTAGCTCAAAAATTGGTGTCTCTTTCTAAGTTGGTACTTAGCGATGGGGATTGGTTTCTCTATTATATTGGTGTTTACATATATTTGTAAGATATTGGTGTCTCTTTCTAAGTTGGTTCTTAGAGGTGGGGATTGTCTCCAGTAGATTGGTCTCTATGAATATCTAAAAGAGATTGGTGTCTCTTGCTAAGTTGGTGCTTAGCGGTGGGGATTGGTGTCTACGAGAATCTATAAGAGTAGGTTGGTACCTACTAGGATTTTTACCAATGGAGATTAAGGTCTCTAGTAGGTTGGTGCCTATAAATAATTATAAAGAAAAGTTTTGTGGTTTTCTCCCGAAAGGGTTTCCACGTAAATCTTGTGTTCCATGTTCTGTAATTAATATGTGATGGTTTTCTTATGGTTGATGAATGCTTGAAAAGGTAAAAAAATGTATTATACTTATTCACCACCCCTCTCAGTATATGTGTGTGCTCAACAAGATAATCACTTGCTTTATAATGGATCTCCTTTATGTCGTTAAGGTTTGAGGTTGAAAATGTATAATGATCATAACTTCTACTATACTTCTCGGATTGGATATTATGACACCAATTATGAAATTTCATAGCTTTTATGGATATAGTGGCATGGGTTTGACTGAAATCGATGCACTCTATCAAAAGATATCCAATATATGAAATTTGCGGTTGTAACTACAAAAACCCCTAAAAAGAGACTAATTTTAAATCAACGATATCTCTACTTTCCAGAATCCATTTTGGATGATTTTTTTCTTGAACTTGGCTATTTTTTGAGAGGAATATAAGCATATGGTTGGTTTCTTCAAATTATGCATAGGAAGTTTCAGACATCAACTTAAATTATGTCATCCTCTTTTTTCTGTAAAAAATATGCAAAAACAATTTTAAAAATCACTTTGTGCCCAAGAAATATCTCTAATACCACTTGTAGTAAACTTTGATAGATATAAGAAAGAATAAATCATAAAAAAATAGAGATAAACTCTTAAGCATCCAACATACCAAAGAATTCACAATGAACAACATAAGAATATAGGGATAAAAACCCTTAAGGTGGGGAAACACCATCAAATACTCCTTTTGAAAAGAATCACTCAGCAAACCATGCTTGTTACAATACAAATAATCCAACACCCCTCCAATATAATAATACTCATGTGTATTTATACTTTCTCATGAGTATTCATAGGGGTCTATGCCAACTACCCCTTATTATTATATTATTCATTTTTAATTACATAATGGGCCTATTCCATTAGTATGGACACATTGCATTGATTATTCCTTGGGTACCTCCCTAGGTATTCCATATTATCCTCCCTAGGTACATTACAATAGTTTTGGAGGGAAAGAAAAAAACTATTTTTAATCATATTTTCAACTCATCTCCTTATAGATTTACTCAAGTATCAAGTATAGGCACTAATTGGATGCATAATTAAATTCCATATGCAACAAGTACCCACTATGCATACTTTTTATAGACACACATTGAGATAAACTAGAAATACATGAAAAATGTGTCTATTAAAAGAAACACATTTTTTTCATGTATTTCAAGTTTATCTCAACATGGGTCTATCAAAAGTATGCATTAAGGGTACTCATTGGACCCGGAATTTAATTATGCATCCAATTAGTGCCTACACTTGAAATTTGAGTAACCTATAATGAGATAAGTCAAAAATACAATTAAAAAGTAGTTTTTCTTCTTTCCCTTTGAAAATTCATAACTCTTATTTTATTATTTTAACTATTATTTTATTATTTTCCTCAAGAGGCCTATTTTAGACCTCAAAAATTATCTAATGATCAAATATCACAAAGACAAGATTGATCTCCCTCATTCATGCTCCATACAAACTTGATGGCTATCGATATTTTTAAGGGATCGTATCCCTTCACATTTTTTAAAAGTTGTCAGCACTTAGAGGTAGCATTAAATGACCCCAAGCGATGATAATCTTGACTAATTGAGGAAAATCAAAATGTTTAAGAGGGAAAGTAATCCCACAAAATAGATTGCATAATTTTAGGAGATTTTAGGACAAGTTCCATCAATCAAGGGATTGATTGGAAGGTTTAGATAAGACTTATTTTCAAGTATAAGATGAATCATAGTTGATAAGTTAGGTTAGTCAACTTGTTCTTGATTGTGAATAACCTAATATGAAACATATAAACAGAACTATAGATAATCAAAGAGAATAGGTTTCAAAGACAAAAGGTGGTGTTTAAAGACATTGTTACAACACTTAAGCACAATGTATTGTGATTAGAACATAACAATGCACATTGGACATTTTGTACACAACAACGTTATTGACTAGATGATAATGACCCATCAGGTATACTATTTATAACTTCAAGATCTAACCAACTTCCTTGAAATCAAGAAGATCTTGTCCACATATAACCATCTATGGTTAGAGTTGACTCCACCAAATTCTTTCTTTGTAGTCGACTTGACAAGGATGCTCGACCCGACCATCCATGCGTCCAACTTGTAGTTGATTGCTTGACTGGTTGATCCACCAGCTGACTATCTTCAAATTCTAGTCGATTGTCTGATTGATAGGCTTGTTGACTACTTGACAAAATAATGTAGAGATTTGGTCGATCTCTTGACAGATTGTTTCCATATGTAGGTCTACAGCCCAACCAACAGATTCCAGGAGAAGTGTGATGAACCAACAAAACATGATGCTCCAACACCCCCCAATTAGCACATGGCTCTGGAGATTCAGGAGGTTAAATTACATCATTAGGATACCCCCCATAATTTTAGTTTCCTGAAGCCCAAGCATCATATGGAGCTTGATAAATCTAGCTTCAGATAGAGGCTTAGTGAAGATGTCAACTACCTAATCATTTGTTCTACAATAGATAAGAGAAAAAACATTGTCATGAACCAATTGTCTCAAATAGTGAGCATTAAGCTCAATGTGATTCATCTTACTTTGGGAAAAAGGGTTGTCAACAACTTGAATGGAACTTTGATTGTCACAATATATCGTATTCGAGGTCTGAACAGGAAAGCCAAGTTCACCCAGAAGTTGGCGAATCCAGACTTCCTTTGTACCTGCATGAACGGTGCCATGATATTCTGCTTTTGTATTCAACAAGGAGACTACCTTCTATCTCTTGCACAACCAAACCAATGGTCTAGTTATGAAGTGAAACACATAGCCAAAAGTGGACTTCCGATCATCATATTACCAGCCCAGTCAAAGTCAATGAAGTTGACCAACGAATCTGCACTTAGACAATATTGGATACCAAAATGGGTGGTACCCTTGATATAACAAACAATTTGTTTGATTACTTTTCAGTGGATTTCTCTTAGATCATTCATAAACTGAAAAACCACACTAACAACAAAGAAAATGTCAAGTCGAATGTGAGTAAGATAAATGAGATTTTCGACTAGTTGTTAATAGAGTGTAGCATCAACTTTGAAGGTTTGACAAGTTTTACTCAACTTTAATCTAGATTGAAAAGGAGTAGCACAGGGCTTACAATATGCCATCTTAAAATGTGTCAAAAGATCCATTACATATTTAGATTGAGAAATGAAAAATACATCAATCAATGGTAATACTTGAAGATCCAAAAAATAATGTAGAATGCTAAGATCTATCATGTCAAAGGAGTCAGTAAGTCGCTTCTTCAATCTAAGAATCAGATCAGTGTTATTTCCATTTATGACAAGGTCATCAACATATACAACAATAATCAAAGTGCTTCATGAGTATGGAGTACATATAAGTTGTGATAATATTCACAACATTTGAAACCAAGTCGAAGAAATAAATTATCGATCTTAGCATACCAAAGTTGGGATCTTGCTTCAAACCATAGAGAGACTTCTTAAGTCGACAAACCAAGGTAGAATTTGTCACAAAACCAGGAGGTTGTTCCATGAAAATTTATTCAGATAGGTCACCATGAAGAAAAACACTCTTCACATCCATTTGATGGATGTTCCATCCAAAACGAGCAACAAGAGAAAGAATCAGTCGAACATAGTTCATATTTGCAACAAGGGAAAACATCTAAGTGTATTTGATGCCTTATTGTTGAGAAAATCCATTCGTAACTAGGTGAGCTTTGTGATCCTAAACAACTCCTTCAGAGGTAAATTTGGTCTTATAGACCCATCGACACTTCACAACATTCTTTCCTTATGGTCAAGGAACTAATTCCCAAGTGTGATTATTTGATAAAGAATCCATTTATGTCTGTATAGACTACTCCCATTTAGGTTGACCTTGAGCATATGAGTAAGTAACATGATTAGAAGTTTCAAGTACATGAGTCATCAATGCAATGTTGGCATGTTTCTTTTGACTGTAACTTTCTCGACCTGAAGAAATATCACTGATATCAAATCCAACAACTTCAATGGTCTTGGCATCCCATATGGGTAGATAATAAAGGGGTGAACTAATGTTCACTCTAGAAGGTCAATCAGAAGTCAGAACAATTTTAGTCGACGATGAGGACAAACCAGTTGAAACAGATATCGATAGATTAATCGACTCAGAGGTGGACGATCTAGTCGAAACATGAACATAGTTCGACTGTCTAGTCAAAGAACTTAAAAACAGAATAGGAGAACCATAATCGGAAATAACATCAAAGTGATCATCTTGTAACAATCCAGAGAAGGCATTCAACAACTTAATGCTATAAGACTTCTCATCAAACAATAGATTTTGTATGATAATGATTTATTCTTTCACATGATCAAACTGTTGATTGGCTTTAAACTCTTCATGGTATCCCATCATGATGCAAGCATGACTCTTTGCATCCAACTTCTTTCAACAATCATTAGAAATATGAGCCCAAGCAACACATCCAAACACACGGAGGTGGCCGACTAAGGGTTGTTAATGTTTTTGTATCAGTGAGAGGTATTTCCTCTTGGACAACTTTTCTTAGAGAGGAATATTCCAAGAAGTCAAAGGAAGACCATGGAATAGTTGAAGAACACCCCGAAATAGAAATTGGCCCATAGGAAAATAATAAAGTGGAAATATAATTTCCAGGAAGAGAAGTCGGCCCACGGGAAAACAATAAAGTGGAAATAGAATTTTCAAGAAGAGAAGTCGTCCAATAGGAAAATAATAAAGTGGAAATAGAATTTCTAGGAAGAGAAGTCAACCCTAGCTAAGTGACTTGAAGACTATAAGTAAACGTGACACCTTGCTCATTTCAACACACACTCACTCATCTCATCATCTCAGTTAAGAAGGAAAATTAGGCGTAATTCTGAGGCAACCCTAGCACATGCAACAACTGGGGTTGTGACACAGTTGTCTACCCTCACTAGGGTTTGACAAGAAGAGATAAGTTATTTTTATCAGATTTTCTTCATTACTAGTTTTTCTCTTGTGAACAGAGCTTGTTCATGGTTGTACTGTATTATTAAAAAGATTCTCTCTAAGAAAAGTTGGTTGGGTTTTTCCCTGAGTTTAGGGTTTTCCTAGGACAAATCTTTGTGTCTTCTTATGCTTGTTTATATGCTTCTAGATCGTTCTTATATTTTGAGTATATGGTTATTGAATGTTAAATGAAGATCAAAATACACTGGTAAATATTTTGTTATTGAAAATTTAAGAAAATATAACATGGTATCAGAGTTGAGGGTTGAAGCGAGATGACCTAGTGCAAGACACCAACAAGATCACATATTTCCATCCATTGGGATTTTCTAGTTCCAACGTTGAGGAGAAAATTGCACTAGGAAACTCACCTAACCCTAGTGCATATCTCGAAACCCTAGCATTGACCTTTTAAGAAGGTTGAAGTTTTGGAATTTTTTTCAAGCCTAGGATTTCTACAAGCGAAAATGATTACCAGTATGAGAGTTGAAGATAGACTGGATGGAGAAGATAATTTCATATCATGGAAGCATAGAATACTTCTCATTCTAGAAGAGAATGATCTCTTGGATCATGTCAAGCAAGTTCTCCCAGAACCAGAAGAGGAAGAGGCCAAGGAAAAGTATAAGAACAATGAGATCAAGGCCAAGAGGATCTCAATAGATTCAATCAAGGATCACTTTATTCCCAATGTATCATAAATGAAGATGCCAAAAGAGATGTTTGATGCCTTAACAAGACTATATGGAAGCAAGAATACAAGCAGGAAGCTAACCCTAAGGCATCAACTCATAAATGTGATGATGAACAAGTCAAATACAGTTTCTACCTACTTCATGAAGATTTCTCAAATCAAGGATCAACTAGCAGCTATTGGAGATCTAGTGGATGATGCAGAGCTTGTGACTAAAAATCTAAATGGCTTTCCTTCTTCTTGGGATGCATTTGTTCAGGGAATTTGTGAGAGAAGGAAATTGCCTAAATTTGACAAGTTGTGGACAAACTGTGTCCAAGAAGAATCAAGATTGACATCCAAGATGAAGAAGACCAATGATGAAGAGAACCAAGTTCTTACTACTCAAGTGAAGAAAAGGAAAGAAAGAAGAAACAACATCCCGAAGAAAAATAGAATATTGGTTCCAGATCACAAGAAGGATGTATCTAAGATTAGATGTTTCAACTGTCAGAAGTTGGGAGACTTTGCTTACCAGTGTACTCAAGGCAAAGAAAAGAGAAAACATCATGCACATACAACAGATGTGGAGGAGTCTACATTTCAGAAGAAGACAATGGAAACAAAAGATGAAGACTATGTCTTTGTCTTAGCTCTCACAGATACCATCACTCAAGGAAGTGATATTTGGATAGTGTACAATGGTGCTTCCAAGTACATGATCGGGTTCCAAAATTCTCTTACAAATTTGACATAAAATAGTTCATCCTTTCAGGTGGAACTTGGATATGAGTCCAAGCATGAAGTAAACTGAGTAGGATAAGCCTCCTACCACCTTGATTTAGGTAACTCTATTTCAATAAAGGATGTATTTCTTGTAAAAGGTTTAAATAAGAATCTTCTTTCTATCTCTTCTTTATAATATCGAGGCTTCAGATTAGATTTTGTTGATGAAAAAGTCCTTCTATGGCCTAAGGGTTAAAGTATAGATTCAACTATCGTGGTTGGTGTCTGAGAGGGAGGAGTATATAAATTAAAGGGACACCCAACACAAGCCCTTGTACACAACATTATTATCTCTAGTGAGCTATGGCACCGAAGACTTCCTCACCTCAACTATAGAGCCTTGCCAGTTTTGAGAAAGATGGTTACAGGTATGTCAGATATGTAGGTGGAGCATGATGGAGTATGCAAAGGATGTGAACTTAGAAAGCATGCCAAGGGAAGTTTTCAAGTCAATGGCAATAGATCCAAGGGGATCTTCGACATCATAAATTTATATGTATGCGGACAAATGACGATACCATCTCTAGGTATGTTTTTATACCATGTCATTTTTATTGATGATTTCTCATGTAAAACATGGAACTATTTCTTGAAAGGAAAAGATGAAATTTTCAATAAGTTTCAAGAATTCAAGGCTTTAGCAGAAAATATCTCTAGAAGAAAGATTAAAGTTTTGAGGTCATATAATGGAGGTGAATACGCCTCAAATGAGTTCAATGATTTTTGCAGAGGAGAAGGGATTAAGAGGGAGTTGACTAATCCCTACAACTCCCAACAGAATGGGGTTGTAGAGAGAAAGAAAAAATCAATTGTAGAAGTAGTTAAAGCAATGATCCATGACCAAAACTTACCCATGCATCGATGGGAAAAAGCATCCAGTACAGTTGTATATGACCAGAACAAAAGTCCTCATAAGATATTGGGGAACAAGACACCAAAATAAGTATTAACCATAAATAAACCAGAAGTCATCCACTTAAGGATATTTGGCTGCCCAATGTACATACATGTTCCCAAGGAAAAGAAAATGAATCTAGAGCCTTCAGGAAAGAAGGGAACCTTCATTGGATA
>ML850463.1:0-18975 GCA_009831015.1 Picea engelmannii
TTATGAATGAGATAATAGATTAATATTTATTGTCTAATTTAATTAAGGGAAAAGTAAATTAGACACATGTTTCTTGTTGACTTTTCAATAGACACAAGGTGAGTGAAAGGGTTTCATGTTCAAAAGAGACTCTTCCATGGAATACAGGTTTAGACACATTTCTTTCCCAAAATTTCCCCCACCATTTCTGGCGAGTACCTCTTTATTTTTACACAAACTTGAGGAGGATAACATATGATTGAAATGTAAGCTCATCCTTCAGATGAGTCCCTCTGAGTATGTTTAATGAACCCTAGGAAGGAGTGGTTTGGTCCCACATGAGCCTTTCAATGTTTGTTTTATGAGTCCAAAGAAAGAAAACTCAGGGGTTTTTCATGTTTAGAGAGTCTAAAAAACACTTAAAGAGAAATATCTCAATTCCTTTTTCGTAAAGTATTATGATGAGACCGAAAAAGAGATAAAATATCGCTCAACGGACGTTTTCTTCAAATAATTTAACGAGCGTGAAAAGAACAAGATCGCTCGACAATCGTTTCATGTTTAGAGAGTCTAAAAAGAGATTAAAGGGAACTCCAGGGGGGTCCTTTTTCGTATAACGTTTACGAGTCCGAAAAAGTGATAAAATTATACTTGGTTACATTCTCACATATTCACGAGCACAAAAAAGAACAAATACTAAGCTCGGTAACTTATTCTCATGTATTTATGAGCATGAGAAAGAACAAACACTAAGCTCGAGATTGTTTTCATTTTTACGCAAGCTTTAAAAAAAAAAAAAACTATGCTTGGGATAGATTTTATTTTTACACAAGCTTAAAAACTAAACAAGACTATGCTTGGGCCTAGTTTTATTTTTACACAAGCTTGAACCAGGGGAGACTATGCTTGAGGTAGGTGGTTTCATTTTTACACAAGATTGAACCAAAGTAAAAACTATGCTTGAACTTCCCAATGCATTATCCACGAATTTGCATGGTTGGTACTTAGCCCCCAGCTTAAGAAGCTAGCGGCTCAACTTCAGCATGAAGTCCAGAGGCTGAGGCAAATGCCCCCCAATATTCGTTTCATCCAACTGCAAAGGAGAATGAAATGAAGCTTCCAATACTAGACGAAGGACTTGAATCAAATAGAGAGGGGGAGAAACTATTTCAATTTTTAACGAGCTTGGCATAGAAACAAGAACTATGCTCATAACCTCTATTTAATTTTTTAACGAGGTTTCCATAGAGACGAAAAAACTATCCTCGTAAGTGGTTTCATTTTTTAATGAGGTTGTTATAGAGACGTGAAACCAATCCTCAGCTGGTTTCATTTTTTAACAATCTTGGAAGCAAAAAACTATGCTCAAATACCTCTCTTTCATTTTTTAATGAGTTTGCCTCAGAGATGAAAAAACTATTCTCGACTCTCTTCTTGATCATGGATTCCAAGAGGAAAATTCTCCGTAAGGATACCATGTCAAGGGACAAAATTCGGTTTGGATTCCAAAATATCTTCACTATACGGAAGGAAGATACTCTGGAAGGAACACATGTCGAGGGTTGTGACAGGGGTAAGGAGATCAGGCTCTAAAGACCCTATCGAAGAGATAACCATGTCAACTACCGGATCTAAGTCACCTAAAGTTGAATCCATGGGAGACAACGCCACATAATTTACCTGTGGTAGGGGTGATAACGTCGGCATATAAGAACCATTTAGGGAGGTAATCCAGTCAGGATCAATGAATGAAAGTTGATCAAAAGTCACAATTCTTCCATCATGAGGTAAAGATATCACACAAAAATGAGTGGACACAATAGCTTTCATGGCATAGACATAATCCCGCCCAAGAAGTAAAGAGAAATCCAAGGGATCTTGGACTACCATAACATCAACGAAAACAGTTTTCCCTCCCAAAGTTACAGGAAACTGAGGAAGGGTCCCTAAAGGTTGACTAGTTCTTCTGTTAAAAGATATTATATTTTGTGTAACCAGTGCAAGCGGAGGATAAGCCAAAGCTTGCCAAGCAATAGAGGACAAAATACTAACAAACGAACCTTCATCTATCAGTGTTTGAGGAATGTCCTGACCACAAACCTGTACTGTAATATGGAAAGGAATGTGAGAGGGAAGACAAGGTCTAGTTAACATACCCCAATTAAAAAGGATGACTTCATTACTTGGAGGAGGTTCCACGAGAAAAGGAGGAATTCCCCCTGGCATGGTAGATTCTGTGTCAACGAGAAAAACGTGAGCAGTGTCGGGTTTACTCTCTAGAAGGAGAGTAGGATTGACAGATGACAAGATCAGATCGACCACTTGGGTTGCATTCGCCAAGGGGAGAATGGGGTCAATAGATGGAAATGGATCGACCACTTGTGTGACACTCTCTAACGAGAGAGTGGGATTGATCGAAGATGGGATCGGATCGACTGCTTTAGTTTCACTCTCTAAGGCGAGAGTGGGATTGACCGAGGATGGTATCAGATCAACCACTTTGTCAACCGGTTCAACTAAGGACGTGACCAAATTGATGACATGTTCAACTGGATTGACCGGTGAAGGGACCAGAGTGATCATTCCATCAACTATGGGGGGGTCAAGAGTAAGCTTGTGATAAGTAGCTGGAAATTGAGGCTGTGAAACAGTCATGTCTTCCAGTAATTTCGAGGCTTCATCCATATGAGGGAAAAGGTGAGTGAGATGATTCCCTGTGCATAACATACATGGGAAATTGACTCTACTTTTCTTCTTCTCAACAGTATCTTGACTAGTTGATGGGAGGTCATCAACATGTTGTTCAGAGGCTGATGACACGGGTTGGCGAGAGTGTGTAGACCAAGCTTCTATGACCTTGGATAGACTAGGGCAATTCTTAAGAAGATGGCTACCCTTACAAATCCTGCAAAGGTACTTGGGCTTATGACTTGTTTGGGTGATCTTGACATCATCAACACTCCTAGCACGAGTAACATTAACTGGTTTTTTTCCAACATGTTTGACAGTGGTTGGAAGTTTGGATCCTTGCTTATTTTTCTTCTCCTTATTCTTTCGTTTCTTCTTCTTCTTATCCACCAAGTTACTAGCTTGAGATATTTCACTCGGCAAAGAAGATGAAATGGAAGAAGACCTTGCAAGTGAATAAGGTGAAGAATATCTTATTGGTAAAGACAGTGAAGGATCAAGATGAGGTTGATGTTCTTGGGGGGAAGTGCTTATGACTTAAGCACTAACTGCATTCAGGATTACCTGAGTGAAAAACAACCATACTGGTAACCCAATTGTGAGACCTGGAAGGCTCAAAGTAGCAATATGAGGAGGACCAATGTTTCCATAAGAAGGAAAAACAAAAGGTTCTCCATGAAAAGGAGTTCCTTCATTGGTCATTCCGGGAACTGATGCCATAAAAATAAAGATCCAATCTAGAGTCCACTAGGGAAAACAAACAGCACACGTTAAAAATATACTAAGCAAGCAAGAAAAAAAAACCTTCTCACAGTGAGCACACTAGTTGGTGATGAAATCCAACATCGTGGGAACAAAGTAAGAAGGGGTTGAGATAGAGCAGGTGGAAAATTTACGTTGACGACCTGCTTAATGGACTTACACCCTGGTGCAATCTCCCACACATAATTGTGGGTATACCCTCTAGGGAGCCCACGTGAGTCTGGCCAATGTCGATTCCAGGTACCGTAAAGACTTGCCCCTCCACAATCACCTCATGTGAAGAACCTAGAGAGATAGGCCACTAAGGTTACCAATCACTACAGTGATTCATGGGAAAACAGTCGACAGTCCGATCCACACGCAAGGGCGGGTATCTAGCCCGAAATCAACTTGAAAGGCTTCCACTCAACATTGTTGGTATACCTCTCAAGCGAACCCCATAATACGTGCAACCTCTACACCAATACCAACAAATAAGGGTGAGTAACTCTGCCAGTCTCAATGCGACCTCGTGATTGACCCTTGTGTTAGAAGGGCTTCCTAGGACAAAATGTAATAAGTGGATATAACCGCTCCCTAACTCAAGATTCTATGTTTGTTTGCAACTTTGGAAAGTTATCTTTCACACCTATTCCAAAGCCCTACAACTAATCTAATGTAGGTTTGCTACCAGAAAGTATAAAAAATGTCTAATCAGTTTCTTATAAGCGCTTTATTTTATGGTTGTTGTTACTCAATAGGAAAATGGCATGAACAATATGGTGTTTTGACTAACTCAAAAGTTATACAAAGAGATGAATATGCTATCTTTTCATTTCGATGAAAGCTATGCTACGAGGAGGAGAAAACATTTATCATTCCCAGATGCATAATGTCCACAAAGAGGTACAGTGCGAGAAGGTTTGTAATCAAGAAAAAATTGGAAAAAGGACAAGAATTTTGAATGAACTATCAGATCCAGAGAGTCTGGATGGATCTCCCATAGACTCAGAAACCAGAAAACAAGCAATCGAAGCAAGGGAAACTATACTAACTAGGAAACAATCTGGTTCCCTAGTGGAGTCACCAATTTTGTTCTTGGATAGATCGGTAGGTGCAGACACTAACTGATCTCCATAGATCCACCTAGATCTAGAACAAAACACACCAGAACATGACGTTGGCCTTAAGTTTTTAAATATTGAATTCACTACCTAAAGAGGGATAGGTGACATACCGTTTAAACACCGCTTCCTCTCGCCATTGCCATCCTAGCTCTGTTCAGAGAGATTACAACCATGGCCTTGATGTTGTAAGGTCCCTTCCAACTGTCCTTTGTTCCCCACACACTTCTTGATCCAAGGATTTTAAGACCATGGATCTGATAGCTACTCATAATCTATCTTGACAAAGGAAATCTCAAAGCCACTCTAAGCAAGCTAACAATCCCAAGCCAAAAACAACTAACTTTCTCCATGAGAGCTCCTCTCCTTTTATAAGTTGAAGAGGATAAGGTGAGGAGGTTAGGATGATCCCACTAAATCATTAAAGCAAGTAATATCCAAACCATTCGGATTCCACCTCACCATGGAAGTTTCTCCTTCTAGAAGCATTAAGAAGATGCTCGTTTTTCCCACGTATGAGCATTCTCGCAGACTACCTATAGAGCAACCTATAAACCTCTCGCAACCCAGCTATGGTGCAAACTGTGAGAATCAGGCATTCTTGCACCCTATACATAGTGCAGCATGCGAAAATCATCTTTAATAGGGTTTTTACAAAGGGAGATGCAACTTCTTTTCTCAGGAAAAATTCTTCTCCCTTCTTTCTTCAGGAACTTAGGCCACTGACCCCTCTAAAGGAAACATATAGGTTTACATCATTAATGGTCATAGGGATGACGAAAATAATGTGTAACATCGGGTATCCTGACAAAGGAGAAAAGGACCGAGTATGCTAAGTTATTAAGGGAATTTGTTGATGTGTTTTCTTGGACTTACGAAGATCTCAAGACATTCGACATAGTTGTCATCGAGCACAAGATCCCACTGAAAGAGGATGCCAAGCCATCTAGGCAGAATCTAAGACAAATCAATCCTATGTTGTTGCCTATCATGGAATAAGAAGTAAAGAAGTTGTTGTATTCCCAAATCATTGTCCCTTTGAGATATTCTGAATGGGTGGCCAATTTGGTCCTAGTGAGGAAGAAAATTAGAGAAATCAGACTCTGTGTTAATTTCATAAATTTGAATAGAATCTCAAAGAAGGACAATTACCCCTTTCCCAAGATGAAACATATATTGCAAAGGGTAATAGGATCATCCAGGATTTCCATGATTGATGGCTTCTCTAGCTACAATCATATTTCTATCCTACCGGAGGATAGAGAAAAGACAACATTCACCACTCCTTGGGGTACATTCATGTATGCCAAAATTCCCTTTGGTTTCATGAATGTAGGGAAAACCTTTCTACAAGCCATGGATATCGATTTCATTGGAGAAAGCTACAAGTTCATGGTCATCTATCTGGATGACATCATAGTATTCTCCAAGTCTGACAGAGAGCACCGTGAACATTTAAGAAGGGTTTTCTTGAAGTGTAGGAAGTTTGGCCTCTCCTTAAACCCCAAGAAGTCTATGTTTTCCATGAAGGAGGGAAAGTTTTTGGGCCACATAGTATCAGTTGAATGGGTCATGATTGATCCCAGTAGAGTCGAAGCAATCCAAACCCTGTCACTCCTGAGATCCAGAAAAGAAGTCCAGGATTTCCTGGGAAAAATTAATTTTCTGAGGTTTGTTTCCAACTTTGTTGAGATGATTAAGATTATAACAACCATGTTGAGAAAGTGACATGAAGTTAAATGGAATGTTGATTCTTGAAGTCCTTTTATCAGATAAAGAAAGCCTTGACTGAAGCTCTGGTGCTTATCAGTCTTGATTACTCAAAGGATTTCCTTATTTTCTCTTTTGCTTCATTTGATACTGTTGCAACTATCTTATTGCAGAAAAATGTTGAGGGTTTGGAGCAGCCCATTTCTTTCTTTAGTCAGGCATTGAGAGACACATAGATCAAATATGAAATTATGGAGAAGCAGGCTTATGCCTTGGTGAAATCTCTCAAAGATTTTAGTGTCTATGTCTTGCATTCAAAAATCATTTCATATGTCCCTTCATCTACTGTGAAGGAGATCCTAATTCAGCCAGACATAGATGGAAGGAGGAGAAGTTGGATCACCAAGATCCTTGAATTTGAACTAGAGATAAAGCCCACCAAATTGATCAAAGGGAAAGGTTTAGCCAAGTTGTTGGTTGAATCCAATTCTAAGGCCTTGGGGGTTAGCTTCATCAATGTCGACTCAGAAATCTAGTAGACTGAGTTGTGTGATGGAAGTACTCATGAAATCCCTCCATTGGTAAAATGCACCTGGTATAGAAATATTATACATTCCCTGTAGGAGTTAACGCCTCCTAATGGAATAGGGAAGAGTAAGGCAAGAGATTTAAATCTCAAAGCAATCAAATATTTCCTTATTGACCAAATCTTGTATTGGAGAGGCCCTCTAGGAGTACTTCTGAGAAGTCTAGACCCACAGGAAGCCCAAGAGATTATGTTTGAGTTTGATAACAGCCTAGGTGGGGGAAACCATTTCTGGAAAAGCACAGCCTGCAAAATTCTCAGGGTTGGGTACTACTAGCCCACCTTATTCACTGATGTCTGTAGAAAGGTCAAAGCCTACATCAAATGCAAAAAGTTCTCAGGAAAGTGGCAACTCAAATCTCTACCACTAAAGCCTGTAGTAGCTTTAGGACCCTTTCAACAATGGGGGTTGGACTTCATTGGGGAAATTCATCTTGCTTCAAGTGGCCAACACAGGTGGATTTTAACTGCAACAAATTATTTCACCAAATGGATAGAAGCTATCTCCACCAGAAGTGCTTCACACAAAGTTATCATCAGCTTCCTAGAGGATATTATAGCAAGGTTTGGCTGTCCAAATAAAATTATCACTGATAACACTGCATCTTTCAAGTTTGAACCCATGGTTAGATTCTATGAGTAGTTTGGGATTTCGCAAATTCACTCCACTCCCTATTACCCTCAAGGCAATGGACTGGCAGAGTCTTCTAATAAAAGTCTAATAAATCTCATCAAAAGATTGTTAGAAAACAATAAGAAGGCTTGGGATTCAAAACTCAAATTCGTTATGTGGGTTGATCGAGTGACAGCCAAAAGGTCCTTGGGAACCTCCCCTTTCCAACTTGTTTATGGGACATAAGCTGTATTTCCCATTCAATTGTCTCTACCTGTAGAAAAATTATTTTAGGATTGTGAGGGAGAGCCAGACAATATGGTCAGAAGAATTCATCAACTGGTGGAAGTGCAGCAGACTAGAGAGAAGGTAGTGGACAGAGCTCACGATCATCAACAGAAGATCAAGCAGGCCTTTGATAGGAAGGTCAAAAAAGAGGAATTCGAGCTGGGAGATCTAGTTCTTAAGTGGGATGCCCCTAGGTAAGACAAAGGTAAACACAACAAGTTCGACGCCCTCTGGATTGGGCCCTTCAAGATCTCTGAAGTATTCTTGAACAAAACCTACAGGTTGCAAGATTTGAAGGGCGAAGAAGTTTTCAATGGCCCTGTGAATGGGCATTTCCTGAAGAAATGTTTCGTTTGAGCCTTAAGTGGCTCTTTTATTGTTGTAAATATTTTTTTCTGTCAGTTTTTGGTTTCAATAAGGGACTCCATATCCCAACAGCAAAGCATTGAAGCTATAGTAAAGTTCTTGGTAGCTCATAGGGAGCGTGCCATCCCCCATGGAGCCTAATGTTATCACCTAGTGTTGTAAGGGGGGTGTGTTCCTAACAAATGCCCCCCTTTGGCGAAAAAATGACAAAAGTGGGTTGAAATCACACTTGTCCTAAGTTTTATGAGTGGGCACATTTGATTTAAAAGATGCGTGGATCTGGGCAGTCGTGATTCACGCACCTAGATCTACAGACGAAGTCCAATTCTGGACCCCCCTTGTCATTATGTCTTTAATGGGGGAGGTTCCTCTATGGTGTCATGCAAGTATGAACAGTTGGGATTAAAGTGCCCATATCTGCGGTTGTGGTTCAATTTCAGACCCCCCTTGCCTTTCTGCCTTTAATGAAGGGGGAGGGGGTCTAATATGGCCAGCTCCGTGGTGGTCCCCCTTAATCGCTTACCGCCTTCACCCCCTTGTGACAAGTTTCCCCCACTTTGCCTCCCCTATCCCCCTGTCACATATCCCACTTCCCTTCTACCCTTCACCACCGCACACATGTCCTCCACGCTCCAGGTGTCATGTCCCCTTTTCCTTCACCCCTCTTATCTCCCGACACCTACACCCCCATGATCCATGCCACTTCCACCTGTGTCCTATCCATATTCCCATGGCACTCCTCATCCGGTGCCATAACCCCCGTTCTTCGCCACCTGGTGGTTCCACCTTATCACCCCTTGTCTCGCCTCCACATTGTTGGCCCATTGCCCTCCCCATCAGATCCTTGTCCATGTTCACAAGCTGGACCCCCTCGTAGAAATCCAATGAAGCAACAATGGCCAAGGAAAGCCTGCCATGTTTTCCAAGAAGAATAATTGACCAGGCCTTACCTAATCCCTAGAAAGCAATTATTAAGGTGGTTAACGGTGGATGAATGTCGTCTCCTTCCATAAATAGAAGGTCATAAAGAGACAAAGTGTAGAAGGTGACTGTCAGTCTAGCCTAACAAAGATTGCATCTGATATCTGACTACATGGGCAGTCTGACCGATGTATGCATTCACAGCCTGACAGGGAAACTCGCTTGCGCGAAGCATTTAACTCATGATACGATCGTGCCTTCGACGGTTGAGCTAGCTCCTAGTATTTAGAGGCATTTTTTCCATTTTTGTTGGTATCGATGGTAGATCTAAGCTACCTATTGTAATGTTTGGATAAAGCATTGGTTTCCTTGGTTATGTATATGTCTGTGAGACTTCTTGTTTAATGACAAATAGTTTCCTTACTCCATCTTGTTTCCATCTTATATTGAAAGAGTTCATGATTGACTGATTCACATGAATCATTGTGACTGTGTTATGATAGATGTTTAATTGTAACACTGTTATTATTTCTTTTACTGTTCTTGTGATTTGGATACAAGAAGTTCTTGTGTTTAAGTTCTTCCTCTTTGGGATGTTGGAAGCTTGATGCCTACAATAGACCTTTACATTTTCTCACCGAAGTCTTCCTCCTACTCACCCTTACTACAACTTACTGTCTGAAGTTAAACCAAGACCTCACTTGTCCATGCATAACCCAGTCTAGGATTCTGAGTTCAAACGATATTGTTCTAAGTCTATTCCCTTTTGATCACCCTTTATAAACAAATTGTGACATATAAATTGATGGGTATCAGCCTTACTCCTGCTGCAATCCAGGAGTGACTTCTGGTGCTAACACAGGTTTGAGCTTTGTTGGTGTCAACTTCTCTACTATCTCTGAGGTGTACAATAATGGTGGGAAATATGGTTGAAGGAGAGCTACGTTGAAGACTGGGTGCAGACCAAGGAAAGGGGGAATTTTGAGATCAAAAGCATTGTCACCCACATCCTTGGTGATGGTGTACGACCCATAATGGAGTGGGAGAAGCTTCCGATGGGGCCCTGTAAGGCATTCTTTCTGCAATTGCAACCAAACTTTGTCTCCCAATAGTTGGAAGGTGTTGAAGAAGTCAGGGTTGGTCTCATAGAGGTGGGGCCATCCAAAGGTCTCATGGTCGCAAGAGTCTAGCACTGTGGTGAGTGTCACAACTGGAGGTCGATTGAGGCAATCAACAACTCGGTTGGTACTTCCTTTTTTATACTTGATGTTGAGGTG
Source organism: Picea engelmannii (assembly GCA_009831015.1). Classification (NCBI taxonomy): domain Eukaryota; kingdom Viridiplantae; phylum Streptophyta; class Pinopsida; order Pinales; family Pinaceae; genus Picea; species Picea engelmannii. Next base: position 10,294 of record ML850463.1, read on the forward strand.
GAACTATTGTAAGTATGTGGACCACTTTTGATGGAAGTCATTCTACAATTTTCCTTGGGTCTGCATGAAATGTAGTGGCTTGTGATCAATGTGGATGATTGTCTCCTTCCCCAAAATGTAATGTATCCACTAGCAATAGGATTTCACACTGGAGAACATTTTTTGTGGTAAGTAGGGTACTTAAGGACATCATCTGATAGTGTCTCACTATGATATGCCACAGGGTGGTTGTGTTGAGTGAGAACGACGCCCACATCATAGTCTGGAGCATCTATCTTGATCTCAAAGGGATGTTGCAAGTTCGGTAATGAAAGTACTTGGAATGAGCACAAACGTTGCTTCAAGTCATCGAAGGCTTGTTGTTTGGATAGGCCCCACACAAATATTTCCTTACTACCACCCTTGGTTACTTGGATGAGGGCCCATGCGATATGAGAGAATACCAACATGAACCTGTGATAGAAATTAGCGAGGCCCAAGAAGCTCTAAAGCTCAATGAGTGTGGTAGGGGTTGGCCAGTCATGAATGACCTAGATCTTGGCTGAATCCACATGCACACCATGCTAATCAATGGTGTATCCTAAGTAATGGACCTTGTCCATGTTGAAAGAGAATTTTTCCAAGTTTGCATATAGTTTGTGATGTCGCAGGGTGTGCAAAACCTGTTGAATATGTTGCAAGTGTTCCGCCCAAGTCTTGTTGTATATGATGATGTCATCCAGATACACCACTACAAAATTACTAGTGAAAGGTCGCATGATATCATCCATCATCCTCATAAAAGTTGTTGGAGCATTTTTCAAACCAAAGGGCATGACCAACCATTCAAAAAGACCATCTTTTGACTTGAAGGCGATCTTCCATACATATGTATGTTCTATTGGGAATTGGTGGTAGCCAGCCTTCATATCAATCTTACTGAAGTATTCGGCCCCCGTGAGCTGATAAAGGAGGTCGTCGATTCAGGGAATAAAGTACCAGTTCTAGACTTTGATTTTATTCAGGGCCCAATAATCAATGCAGAGTTGCAGGTCCCATCTTTATTCTGCACTAGTACGATTAGGCTCCCACAAGGTGATGAGTTGGTATGGATGTTCCCCTTGTGGAGAAGTTCTTGGATCTGCCTCTTGATCTCCTCATTTTATAATAGAGAGTGGCAGTAGACCGACCCATTAGGAAGCAGTGCACTTGGGGTCAGATTGATGGGATGCTTGACCTGGTAGTGCAGAGGTACCCCAGTAGGAGAGGAGAAGATATCTTAGTATTCTTCCACGACCTTATCCACTTGCTTCTGTTGTGTGGAGAGATCGGTTGCGGAGGCCTTGGATGTGGCTGCAATCTTTTTCTTACTCTAAGAGAGAATCATGAAGAAGACAAATTTCCCAGTCTGAGAGATTATCGTCCTGCATTACTTGCCAGAGATCAAGGAAATAACACTAGGAGGGACTGTCTCGGGTATCTTATACAATTTCCTGTTCAAAGTAATAATAACACTACGATGCCTAGATTCATATACAACATGATGTTTACATAAAAAAGGTTGTCCTAAAAGAACATTACAAACTTCGAGAGGAGAAACATCACACAATACCTCATCTTTGAAGGGATTGATTCCATACGATGGTCAACACTGTTGGCTGACACAAAGATTGCTTCCTTGGCAGAGCCATCGAATTATGTAGGGCAGCGGATGCGGTGTTGTCAGCATGGCTAACCGCTTGACAAACTTTGCTGAGATGAGGTTCTTATGGCTACTGCTATCAATGATGAAGTGCATTAGGGTGCCTTTTACCCACACCTGGGAATGGAAAAGGTGCTCACCTTCTTCTGGCTCATCTGGTTCACCAGGCTAGAGCTTGGTGGTGGCAATGGTGGAACTGGTTTCCATGTCAATGATTTATATTCCTCTTTCTGGTTCTAATTCAAAGTCAGAACCCACATCTGATTCAAAGGATTTCACTTCGACCACCAACGACTGCTTTGAGTGGCAATAAACAACGTTATGCCAAGGGCTCTTCTGGAAGTCTCACCACTTCTCAGTATCCTTCTTTGTCTTTCTGGTGTCCTTCTTTGTTTGTGTCTTGGACTAGTTGTCCTGATACTGTCCATCTTTTCTCTGCCCTTTATTCTGTAGGTTGGGGCCGCCCTTTTCTGGTTTTTGCTGCGAGGAGTTTCCAGGCCCAAATTGTCATATCTTTTGTTTGAGATTCTGCTCGATTTTGATGGCATATCAATAGGTTGTGCCTAAGGATGAGATGTCCAGAAATTCCATTTCAGTCTGGATATATCTATGCAGAGCACCGCGATACTTGAGCACCATATGTCACTGTGAATCTTTGATACCTATCTTGGTGCGCAGGGTATGGAAGATATTTGTGAAATCTGGCACTACTTGGTCTCTTTCCTGCTGCAATGTGGTCCATTTGGTATACAAGTCATCATAACTTCTGACAGGGTAGTATTTTTCCTTAATAGCATCCCTGAAGGATTCCCAGGTGGTCGTGACTATAAATAATGAGGGTTCCTCTGTTTCCTTTTTCTCACAGAAAGTTTCCCACCAATCTTTGACATGGGGAATGGCTTTAAAGAGCGCAAAAGTAATTTTTTCTCTATTTGAAAAGTTGTAGAAAAAAAAATACCCTTCTAGTAGATTCAACCACTTGTCTACAACACCTGCGTCTATATGAACTTCAAATATAGGAATATCGAAGTTGATTTGTACCTTAAAGGGGGCAGTGCCTCCGCTCGAGGAAGATGTGTCTCCTGTTGGTATCTGCCTAAGGATTTGCACAAAAATATCCATCATCTTATTCCTCTGTTGCAAGAGGGATTCCTCAAGAAACATTTTGAAAGGATCTCTTGTCCCATCATTTTTGTTTTATCCTGCCATGAGAGGTCGTTTGGGCATCTGAGAGGTTTTTTCCTTAAGAGAAACAAGCTCGAGACCCAATTCTTTGTACTCTAACTTCATTGGGGACATGCATTAGGACGAAAAGGAGAAAACCACTATGATACCACTAATCCAGATTTTATGAGCAGAATGAAATGAATACAGATTATTAAAATATGTTTAAAAAAAAATAACAGAGATACAATAAAACTAGTTTTCTATTCAATAAGGAAATAAGCTGAAACTGTAAAATGCAGCAGAAAACAAGCTTGCTAGAATGGTGGTGGCTTATCTCTGAGAAGAGATGTGATGACTGTGCTCATTCGCAAGAAGATGATTACAATGAGGCTCTGAAGGCCTTTTTATAATAAACAAGAATGTCAAAAACCCTAGACATCCAAAAATCTAACCCTAGGAGATGAAGCGCCAAAAGTCATGTGGGCCCTGTTTGGGTAAGTTAGTACATCAACTTCTCAGGGTCGTAACTTTTTCATATGATCGCCATTTTAGGCGCACGATAGCCCATTGGAAAGGTCTATCCGAGGAATACAAATTTTGTTGTTATTTATCAAGGGACATTTTCGACTATGGTGATCCCTAAAAACGTTGTTTAGGGCCTCAAAATGGCCCCACAAGTCACGGACCCGAAAACTAGGAAAACAAATTGCCAAACTGGAAAAATGCCAAAATGAACCATTTGGAATAGGTGGGAGGCCACCGACATCCATCTGGATGAGCCTTATGGTGTGGGTTCATTATAGATAAGAAACTAGGGATCCAAAATTTAATTGTCTTTTGGGACTCAACAATCATCATCAAGGAAGCATTGAACCCTTCTAACCCCAGGGGAATCAACTATAGGAAATTATTGAACATGTTCATAAGGTTCTTACTTATTTTTAAAGGGTGAATCTCTTTCACATCTAGCAGGATTTGAATACTAAAGTTGATGTCATGAAAAAATATGCCACCACTTCGAATTTAGGTGTGCTTATGGAAAATGGGGGATTTTCAAATTCCACTATCCCCTAATGTTAATTAATGAGTATGGATGGAGTTATAAACCAAAATTTACTAGTAAGGGTCACCAATGTAGGTCATTTATGATCAGCATTAACCGATATCATGCAAGCAAGGTGCACCGTAGAGGAGACTCAAGGGCATACAAGCGTGTATGCATAATTATTGTAGATGGGTGTGGTGTGGATTTATCAATGCACAAGAATGTGGGGAAGCATTCCATATGTGATTATTCACGATGGGAGTTGCATGAATTGAAATAGTGTTGCAACAACAAGGAGGAATGAAGGAAATTACCAACGTGACAAGGTAGAAGGTAATCTTTGTGATGAATATGGAAACATTGGAGAATAGAATGAAAGTGGATTTGATTAGAGACATGCATTCTTGATCTGGGGTGGTGCTAATGCAGTGAGTTTCAAGCCACTTTTGGGGATTTTTTTCTTGTTCATACTTGGAGACATTTTCTTGCATTTGTTTTTTGGAGCAGAGTGTTGGATATTGGGACCCCTATTAGCATAATTGGGAGAGATAGCTTGGAAGGTTTCTTGGTATGAAATGGCACACACTGATATTCAAGAAATCAAAAATATTTCGAGAAGGCATGAGGATATCTCCTAGGATAACAACAATTCCTTTTTAGCCTTGAACACCAAAATTGCATAGCTAGAGAATTCATGTGCAACACATAATGCCAATCAGATGAACCTTCTTTTGTCCCAAAAATGGAAAAATGTCAATATTGAATTAGAGTGTGGCAAGTTGAGAGTGTTAGTGGCTTCACATAGGATGGAGAACCTCTCTTTGGCATCCAATAATTAAGGAACTCAGTGTTAAGTTCATGGAGGGGACATTGAAGAATAAATTATTTGTCAAATAAAGTGTCAATGGAGATAGAAGGAGTAGGCTACCAGGACACTGGTGAGGAGCATAAAGATCAAGGAAACATGTAGATTTAACTAAGTATCCTTTTTTTTAAGAGTTCAATGTATTTTGGGTCATTTATACAAGAAAGATACATGTAGAACCACTTGGAATGTTAGATTAATATGTATCCTTTTGTCTTTAGATATGAATTTAAAAATATAATCTATGAGGAGAATGTCCATGACTATAGATGTAATGGTTGATTACCTTTGACTTGACTTACTTTTATATATTAATACAAAGTTCAACTTTGGTTATAAAAATATAAGTGTCTTACTTTTTGGAGTTTACATTGAGTCTGCCAGTATTGTAAAGGCCAGGGATCAATATGGATGATGGTCTCCTTACCCAAAAAAAAGTGATCTTCGATTTCTTCACTACTTGAACAAGGGTATATATCTCCTTGTCATATGTAGGGTAGTTTAGTTCTATTCCATAGAATAGCTCCAATTGATAGGAGACTAGTCTCCCCCTTTGAATTAATATTTCTCCTATAACATACTCACTAACATTTGTTTCTATTTCAAAATAATTTTCCAAATTAAGTAGTGATAGATTCGGGGCTTGACTAATATTCTACTTCAATTCTTCAAATGATGTCTATTACTTCCTTCCCTAGAAGAATTCTTTCCACTAGTTTTTCTAGCATGAAGTGCTTTTTCCATAACTAAAAATGACGCTATGAAATTTCTTAAGTATAATTAGGTGGCTCCCAAAAAAATCCTAAGTTGTGTAACATTAGTAGGAGTAGCCATTTTAAAATGACTTCTATATTTTTAGGATCAATATTCAACTTATCTCCATCACTAACATGTCCCAAGTACACTAAGAAATTCTTAGCAAACTCACACTTATTTATCTTTGCTAGTGTCTAATGTTTCTAGCACTCAATTCAAATGTAACACATTCTCCTCCAAATAAAATATGAAAAATGAATCTAGGAAAGGACACAACACATTATTCATTAAATTCATATATTAGTTCGTGTTTTACTCAAACCAAAAGGAATTAACCACTCATAAATACCTTGCTTCATATTGAATGAAGTCTTCCAAGTGTCTTCTTCCTTGATCTAGACTTAATGATATCTAGATTCGAAATATATCTTGGTGAAGTACTTTGCATGTTTCCATTTTTTTATCACACAAACTTGTCAGAGTCTCGTGGGTTTGTGGTTTCTACCTAAGTCAGTAATTTTGCCCTGTTTTTCTCCTTTTTGTCGGCCAAATCTTAAGTTTTTCCCTTTTGTCTTGTAGTCTACTTTGTGTTTTCCCTCGATCATTGAGAAACCTTTTGTTTTGTGTAGTCCTACCAGAGAAGTCTCGACCCAAAGATTTTTTTTTTCTCTGAGGTTACTCACTTCCCTTTCTACCTCTGTCACTGATCCTTTTTCTTTCCCGAGCCCTCAGCCAATCGTCCAAGTATTTATTTACACAGGCCACAACCATAAGCACAAAGCACAACACTTAGAGTGGTCTGATATGGGCTTGAATCAAGCGAGTGGGAAAAACAAGTTTTCAACGGCTCAGATTCTAGGTGGAGTTTAGATCGACGGTTCAAAGGAATTCAGAATATGAAAGTTTCCCAAATTTTAATGCCGAGGCAATGGCCCGAGATATAAGGTCGAGAAAATATTTAATCTAGGCCATAGATATCATTATGAGAGATCAACGGTGAATAATGATTGTGGGAATCGAGAGTTCAAAACGTTGTTGAAGTTGTTCTTCAAAGATCTGAATTCCCAAAACTTGAAATCAACAAGGGTCATCCGATTCAAAGGGGCACGTGGCACCTGATCTGAGAAGTCGCAATTTCGTAACTCAGGTATTTTCACATGGAGCGTGATGCAAGTTCATGAAACGCAAAATCGCGAAGCACCCAAGAGTTGAGACTGTGGTCACAGCCCGAGGTTTCATGGAGCGATGGAAAGAAACTGTGTCAAAGGCTGAAAACGCCCGCGTTGGTCATGGAAAAAGATTTGCGTGGCCTCGAGACGTCAGGATTGACTCGAATAAATCGGGAGGATCGCTTGGAACATTCATGTGTGTTAGGCCTCGTCCTGATCCCGATGAAAGTAGTTAATGTAAATGGGGTAGGTTGTTGAAACCTCGTTTCACCCCATAAATGGAAAGCGTGGAAAAGCTGGCCATGGAGGCAGACTGTCATCCCTGTCAACGAATTCTCCTGCAAGCCCATGTTGATCTGAGCTTACGTCTGACATAAGAGTTCTTACACAGTCTGACAGAGAAAACACAGACACAAAGCTTTGATTGTAATGGCCAGGGCACACTCCTAGTGGTGGCAAGTTGTTTTTAGTATAAATAACTAGTTTTGATATTTTTGTTAAGGTCGATGGTTGAGTTAAGCTCTCGATTTGTAAATTTTTAATGAAGCCTCTGGTTCTCTGGTTATGTGTCGCCATTCGAGACTTCTTGTTTAATGGCAGTCAACTTTCTTTTCATCTGTATTTCTTCTGATACTGAAGGCTCGGGCATGGAGGATCCAGTCGAGTTGTTATAACCATATTGTGATGTATGTTTGATTGCAGTATTGTTGTAGTGTCTTCAGTCTCCTGAATTTTTGGATCCAAGAGGATCTTGTATTCGAATATTTTCATCCTTAGGCTGCTGGAAGACAGGATGTCCATAGCAGACCTTTACATTTTCTCTTCAAGTTCTTCCTCTTGCTCACCCTTACTTCAACTTACTAACTGAAGTTAGATCAAGACCTCATCTGACTGTGCATACCAGCCCAGTTTTCTGATTTAAAGCGATATCATCCCGAGTTTTCATCCATTAGACCCCCCTTAAAATTATTCATTGTGACATAAAAACTGATGGGTACTAGGCTTACCTCTACCACAATCCAAAGGTGACTTCTAGTGCTAACACATTGATCTAACAAGTCATTGATCTAGGGAAAAGGTTATCAATTCTTGTGAGTGATGTTCTTAAGAGATTTGTATTCAATTAACATTCTCCAAGTCATGTCCTTCTTTGGAACCAATATGACCAGGGAACTACATGGTGTACTTGGCCTTATGGCTCCTTGATCCAACAATTCCTTAAACTACTTCTTCACTTCATCCAACTCCAATATGGATTGTCTATATAGTCCTATATTTGGTAAAGGAAAGTATATTTGTAACTATATCTCATGCTCGACTTCCCTATTTGGTGGCATTCCTTTTGGATCTTTGAACACTTCTTTGTATCTTGCAAAAATCTCTTTCGATTGGTGTTTTATTCTTTCATGCATCCTTCAAAGGATTCTTTCACACTTTCATAATTGATGTCATTTTGGTTTTGTTGAAAGAAAATAATTATATACTTCTTATCTGAGTTGATTAATCTCTTAGCTTGGTGTGAAGTCACAAGAGAGATATTAGAATTCCCCTTGTGTGCATTTATGACAAATTATTACACATCCTTAACTAGGTGGTATTGGTATTTATCGTTCCTTCTCATGAACATAGAGTCCCTCATGTACATATAGGGACTACCAAACACTACATTGGAAACATCAAGAGGCTCTACATTGACTTTTATTTCATCAATAAAATTTGCATTGAGAGAAAATATAACCTTACATTACTTCTTAAATTTTAACTCTACATTCTTTTTAAACCAATAGAAAGGGTATGAGTGAGGGTGATCATGCATTTATAAACTAAGTTTATGTATCAAATGCTCTATAATGAGGTTCACCTATGAACCAGAAATAAATAGAGCATCTACCCTAATATTTTTTAGCTAAATCTTGATATGGAATAAATATGACATCTCCTTCTCCTTTTTGGGATGGAGGCTACTCAATTTCACCTCCTACACTATTGTGCAAATAAT
>ML850464.1:4026-17456 GCA_009831015.1 Picea engelmannii
AAACTGACCATCAAAGACAAATTTCCCATTCCTGTCATTGATGACCTCCTGGATGAATTGAGTGGCGCCCAATTCTTTACCAAACTTGATCTTCGCTCGGGCTATCACCAAATACGTATGAAAGAGGCCGACATTCCCAAGACAACCTTTCACACTCATGAGGGCCACTATGAGTTTTTGGTCATGCCCTTTGGCTTGTGTAACACCCCCTCCACCTTCCAGAGCTTCATGAACCATGTCTTCCGCCCTTTTCTCCGTCATTTTGTCTTAGTTTTCTTTGATGATATCCTCATCTATAGAAAAACCTGGACATGCCATATTACTCATGTGGATCAAGTTCTTCGCCTACTCTCTCAGCACCAACTTTTCCTGAAACAGTCTAAATGTGCTTTTGGTGCCTCAGAAGTAGAATACTTGGGTCATCTGGTGGGAAAGGATGGCGTCAGGGTGGACCCGAAAAAGATTGAATCTATGCAAGACTGGCCGCACCCAAAGACTCTCAAAAGATTGCGTGGATTTTTGGGCCTAACAGGGTATTATCGCAAGTTTGTTAAGAACTACGGAAAGATTGCAACACCTCTCACGACTCTCCTCAAAAAGAACTCTTTCACTTGGACTCTAGCAGCTGCTCAAGATTTTAAAACCTTGAAGATGACCATGTGCACCACTCTGGTTCTGGCCTTTCCCGATTTCACAAAGACCTTTGTGTTGGAATGTGATGCCCCAGGGAAAGGAATCGACACTGTCCTTATGCAAGAGGGTCAACCTTTGGCCTTCACTAGCAAGCAACTGTTTGAAAGGAATCTAGGCAAACCCATTTATGAAAAGGAAATGTTGGTGATTCTGCATGCCGTTGAGCTATGGCGTCCTTATCTCTTGGGGCAACGCTTCCAAATTAAGACCAACCATCAAAGCCTCAAGTACTTTCTAGAACAATGCATTTCCTCCTAGGAGCAACAAAAATGGGTGACTAAGCTCTTTGGATATGATTATGAGATCATTTACAAGAAGGGCAAAGACAATGTCATGGCAGATGCACTGTCTCGGAAATATGAAGATGAAGGATCCCTTTTTTTCTCTTTCCTTCATTGTACCCGATTGGCTCCAAGCTGTGCGCCAGGAATGGATTCAAGATCCCAAAAGTTCACATCTGATCCAACAATTGCAGAACAAGGCTCCGGCTCCCCCAGGGTACTCCTGGCTCCAGGATGAGCTTCGATACAAAGGCCGCTTGTATTTAAGTAAACAATCCAAGCTCAAATCCACGGTACTTGCTGAGCTTCATGCTACACCCATAGCGGGGCACTCAGGGTTCACCAAAACATATGACAGGGTCAAACGTTCTTTTTTCTGGGATGGTATGAAACAAGATATTCGTAAGTTTGTCGCTGAATGTGAGGTGTGTCAATGCAACAAGGGAGAAACAGTTGAATCTCCGGGCACCCTCCAACAGCTTCCGATTCCCCCTGCTATTTGGAAGGATATATCTATGGACTTTATTACAAGCTTACCCAAATTGGGGAATAAATCAGTCATAATGGTGGTGGTGGATTGCCTTTCCAGGTATGCTCATTTTTGCACTCTTCACCACCCATTTACTGCATCCACGGTGGCTCAAATTTTCATGGACCAGGTCTTCAAGCTTCATGTCATGCCACACTCTATTGTTTCTGATCGTGACCCAACTTTCACAAGCAAATTTTGGATAGAATTGTTTAAGCTGCAAGGCACACAATTGCAGCTCAGCTCAGCTTATCATCCCTAGACGGATGGTCAAACAGAAGTTGTCATCAAGTTTTTGGAAACATATCTGAGGTGCTTTGCCTCTGAAAAACAACACCAGTGGGCTCAATGGTTACCCCTAGCCGAATGGTGGTACAACACTACATACCATACAACCACTCGCATGACTCCTTTTGAAGCGGTATATGGACAGAATCCACCTTCACTTCTCTCATACTTATCGGGTACCTTGAAGGTCTAGGCGGTTGACCAAACACTTATAGTCCGAGAGGATATTCTTCGTACCCTTAAAGAGAACTTGGTCATGGCACATAATCGCATGAAGCAACAAGCACATCAAGGTCACTCTGAACGTCAATTTACAGAAGGGGATCAGGTGTTTCTGCGACTGCAACCATATAAGAAAACTTCCCTCAAGGCCAAGCATTGTCAGAAGCTAGCGCCCAAATTTTATGGTGCTTACACAGTTCTCAAGCATGTGGGACAAGTCGCATATCAATTAGCTCTGCCCAATCAGTCGAAGCTACATCCTGTTTTTAATGTTTCATGCTTGAAGAAGGTGATTGGAACCAGGTGCCAAATTCAAACCAACCTTCCAGAGTTAGCTGAAAAGGATCCATTTGGCTACAGCCAGAAGCAGTTTTGGACCAGCGTGAGCGTCGCCTGCATCAGAGAACCATCAAGGAAGTGCTAGTGCAGTGGAAACATATGACTCCAGTAGATGCCACTTGGGAACCAGCTACCATTCTGCAGCAGTTTCCCCATCTCAAGCCTTGAGGACAAGGTTGTTTTTAAGGGGGCGGACATGTTAAGGTCCTAACCCACACATAGGTAGATCAATGTATTCGGATGTAATAAAGGTCAATATTAATAAGGCCTTTCAATAAAATAGAATAAGGCGGATGTAAGAATACCTAATAGAAGCTTCCACTTCTAGAAGGATCTTCCTCTAGATGCTTCTCTTAATAGACATATTTAGTATAAATAAGGGTCGAGGGTATGAAAACCCTAGCTTGGAGATTATTGTAACGGAGTGCTGCTCGACTGGAGGTTGCCCCTCAAAGAGGCCTGTGAACATTGGTTTCTGAATCAAAGTGCTATTTCAGTTGTTGTTCTCATATTATTTCGGTGTTATTGTGAAGATTATGCTGGTTATATTACTGTTATTCTGCCATTTCTAGCATTTTATTTATGTTCTGCGTATTTATTATATCTGGTATCTTGCACATATGTATATTAATGAGAACAATAGAGAATGATTACAGCCCTTTGATGAAGGTGCAACAAATTCTCTCAGCTCTCCTTGTCCAACCCTTTGCTCAAGTAATCCACACACAAGCTGATTATGCTTCAATGATATCTCCCTTATGAGATCATAAGTTTGATTCCTTCAATGTCTTCCCTTCCTTATGAGATCATAAATTAGGTGTCTCTCAATCTCTCCATATTCTAATCTCTCTTTCACCATGAGGAGGCCTCCTTATATAAGCTTTGAGAGGCTCAACCAATTTAGAGATTCTTGGGATAGGTTGAGGATCTTTCTCCTTCAATTGTGGATCCTCCCTAAGATCCAGCCTTGAACTTAGATTCAAATCCAAATGATTTCCAAGATAAGGGGGATATTTCTCTGATTCTCCTCAACAACCCAAAATTTTCTCAAATAGGCTAGCGCTCCCTCAAAAGGGTGCATAGAGCGTTGCAATGCTCCCCCAAAGAAGGCTAGGGAGTGCCGACGCTCCCTGACAGTGTATAGGGGAGAGTTGCCTTCTAAAAATGATTTTTGAGTGGTTTTCTTCATGGAAAAGGCTTTGTACTCCTCATCAGATGATTTATCCTTCTTAAACCAGCCTTTGAAGGTGTCTTATGTGTCATTATGATGTCGTTAGAGACATGACATAGGCAAGATGACAATATGATGTTTGCGACACTGCGACATTTACGAAACTTGTGGTAAAAGTGCGACACTTGCGACACTTGAGGTAAAAGTGTGGCACTTGTAATGACGACAATAGGACATCATTGAAGTGAGTGATTTTGATGTGTAACACGAACAAATAAATCCTATGGGAAACTACTACCCTTTCGAAAATATGGTCCATCTTGGGCTGGGGGTAGTTGTCTTTTAGAGAACACTTGTTTAGATTTCAGAAATCCACACATAAGCGTATTTCCCCACTCTTTTTACTCACAAGTACCAAGTTGGCCACCCAATCTGAGTACCTCAAGGGCACAATAATTCTGGCATCAAGCATTCTTTTCATCTCTTTTTCAGTTATGGACATTAACATGTGATTAAATTGCATGATCTTTTGTCTGAATGGCTTAGAACCAACCTTCAGAGGGATCTTGTGTTGGATGATGTCAGTGTTGAATGTCTTCAAATCTTCATACGACCATGAAAAAATATTAGCAAATTTTTTTATGAGGCTGACATACCTCTCTTTTTGTTCTGGAGGTAGTGCCTTGGGCAACTTGACTATTTTGGGATTTTCAGCAGTCCCAATGTTGCAGTCCATCACTTCCTCTTCTTGATTTTTTATGGCAGCTTCTTTGGAGACATTGTGGCTGTCAAATAACCTTTCCAATGGCACTAGACCCCTGGGAATGTGATTTGTTTTAAGTTCCACAATGTTGTGGCCAACCACCTTATTCAACAGTTGAGATTTTTTTTGATTTTCTGATTAATCATCTTCACTCTCTTGATCTATTGAGATAATGGATAATTCTTCAATGGTTTGTAGAAATCTTTGCAGCTCCAAATCATCGCTAAATACTTGTCAGTGATTTATGTTTTCTGGTATGGATGTCCTATGTATGACTTCTACCCGATACTTGATATTTGGGCCAATGGGAGGTATGAAGGTACTGACAGCCAATGCCAAAGAATCTGCCTTCTGATTTTCCTCTCTAGGAATGAAGGAGATATTAAATGCCGGAAAGAAGTTGTCAACCAGGTCCCACACCTCATTCTTGTATTGCTTGAGCCTATGTTGCTTAGCTTGATAGATGTTTTTGACTTGATTGATGATTAAATCAGAATCACCAAAGACTTCCAAACTTTCAATGACCATGTCTTTGGCAGCCCTCAATCCAAGCACCAAAGATTCATACTTAGCTATATTGTTAGTAGTCTCGAATTCTAGTTTATAAGAGAGCGTTATAACCTTCTGTGCAAGGGAAATAAGGACTATACCAGCCCTAGAACCTTCCTTTGATGAAGAGCCATCGAAATAAATCCTCCATACTTTGTTATGTTGATCTTTCAGTGACTAGTTTTTGCATTTATTGACTATAATTTCTGGTTCCTCATTATTTAAATGAAAAAAAGATGACCCGATCTCATCCTTGACAACATAAATTGGATGATTGCTTGGATTCTGATGGTTGCTGATGATATAGGCCAATCTGACCTCCTTGTATAGCCTCCTGTGCTCTCCTCTGAAAACAGGGATGGTGACATATGTGATGTCCATTTGTAACGATCCCCCAACCTTCTTGGCCCATGTCCTGGACAAAAGCATACCAAACTTGGGGGGGATGTCAACCACAACGATGTCCATCACTACACTCTTCATGGGTAACTGTGCTAAAGAAACCATTAGATATTTTATTAATCCCAAACATTTGATTTTTTTAGAGTCAAAGGAGTAAAGGTCCTAGTAGGGCTTGGTGATCTCCATGCCTAGTTCCTCCATAACAACTTTAGACGTGACATTGTGTGAGGCCCCTGAGTCCATGAGACAATTATGTAGGATCTTTCCATGGATATTTAAAGATATGTAGAATGGTGGATAAGCATCTGAGCCATCCTTGATATGTGGTCCCACAGTAATGGTTGGGTTCTCATCCTATAGACTAATTACATAATAAGTTACAACAAAAGTAGGTGGCTGGAGAACCTTCATAATAGATTGTTTGAAAGGCTCATTTTTCAACAATTCTAACAAAGGTACAGGGGATCTTGATCTTTCTCAACTCATTCTCTAGGTTTAAAGATGCTTGTAGCCTATCAACTTCCTTTACTTCACGGGTAGCAGTTTTAACTGGAGGAGGTTGGTGAGCTTTGGCCAATGAACCCTTGCTTGGATTTGACTTGGGATGAACTTTTGTTTTTCTGTTCTCATCGGGGGTCTCAACTTTGGGAGTGCCTATTCTTGGCCTCAAGTCATATTTCTTTTGGGGCTAGCCTTGAATAACTCCCTCTTCCCCTATCTCAATATCAAACTGTTTTGATAGTTGTGCTACCTCATAATCTTGTTACGTTAAGTGACTGCTATAAAAATATGTTTCATTGAAAAGTACAACATCATCATCCACAACATCACTACCTACATCCATCTCCTCAATCTAATTGTTTTAGAAAGGAGGTACAACTCTTTGATCATCAACATTCCTCCTCTCTCTCTACATTATCTAAGGGGAATCATTCGACCTTCTAAACTGGTTTGGATTTCTAATCCCAACCCCTTGAAAATATTTGTTTGGTTGTTTAGATTCCCATTTCAACTTAGCTATTTCAAATGTCAGATCCTTCAAATATTTGATCATTTCATCAAGTTTAGTATCATATGTGGCTGGGTTATAGGAGGCAGGGGATTCCTCTCTCCCTTTCTTCTTGTGCTTATCAGATCTAGTCTTTAACTGGTTTGATGCCAAGATGTTAGATTCAACCTCAATGGTTGCTTCTTGCATGAACAACAAGGTGGTGGATCTTCTTTCCCTCAACATAAGGGAGAAATCTGCATGAAATGCATTGGCATAAGTGATCTTGGTAGAGGCTTTAGTTGGTTTGATCTCATTTGGGATTCTACCATACATCTTATTGAATCTCTTGGTGAAGTTTGAAATAGACTCACCATTATTTCTCTTAAGGGCCCCAAACTCAGTGATGTAACAAATATAATCTCTTCTATCTCCCCATTGTTTTATGAAGGCTTCATCTAGTGCATCAATATCTATAATGGAGACTGGAGGGAGATCATGAAACCATTTCCTTACTTCCCCATCAAGGCTTTGTAGAAACAACCTCATCCACACATCTGCATAGTTAATATTGAAGTTGTCTGCAAAGTTGTAGAAGGCTACTAGATGTTCTTCAGCAGTGACATCCCCTTCCCCATTATATCTTGGAAAATATTTCATGTAATCTGTGGTTGGGAGTGCATGTAAGCCTATAGGAAAAACTAGGGGTGCATATCTGGTAGCAATTACGACATTCATCCTGTTAACAACCATTGTTTGGGAAATAGGAATATGAGGATTGATTGGAGATACAGGGGTGGATGCTGGACTAGATGATGAAGTGGAGGTAGGAGTTGAAGGTGTTTGAGGTTCCTTGGAATTGTGATTCTCAGGGCTATCAAATTCAAGCTTCTTGTGATAATGAAGGAAAGTGGACTCTTTGGGTGCAGCTTTACCCTTGAGGGGTGTGGTATATCTCCGAGCTAAGGTGGATTTTCTTAGTTGCCTTTCTGGCTCAGAGACTACTATGTTCTTCTCAGGGTTAGGATGAGCCTTAGTGGATTTGATGTGCTCAGATTTGGATCTCTTGAGTCCTTTTTTGGGAGCTAGTATTTTTTTTTTGAAGTTTACTCGATGGAGTCACTAGGTGAAAGATGGTAGTCTGAAGGTGTCTAATCTTTGTTCACCATCAAAGGTCAGATCTGATCATTGTCATTTTCCCAGGGAAATATATCTCGTTACTCCATTCCCTGACAACGACGCCAGAAGATGTTGGTCCTAAATTCTACACCTGACTGCTAAAGGGCAGAGCTAGGCCACCTCAAGTTTAGAATGATTGGTTTTCTGATTTTGTTGGTCAGTTAGAGGGTTAGTTTTACCAAGACAAGAGCATGGTTGGGTTGGAAAAACGATATAGATGAGGGTTCTCCTTGGCCAGTGACACACAAATGAAAGACAAGTGAAATAATAGAGGTAAAAACAGAGGGAAGCAACAAACCACTCAATGAATAATCTGCTACAAGAAGTTTAATACTTAAAATATCATTTCAAGACATTAAACATGTATCAAAAATACAATTTATCCCACAGTTTGCAATAAAAAAAATCTTCACCAAAGCATTAGTTTTTTTACAGGTTGCATATTAGTAAAGATGAGTTATACAATAGCTGAAGGAAATGAAATGTACTTCGTACAGATAAAAAACTGCATTCAAGATAAGATAAAAAAACACATGAAGATTTGGACGAAAACACTGTCATCAAAAGTATATTCACCAGGTAAAGAGATTTTATCCATGGATAGAACAGGTTCAACCAACTATTGTCTTGATCTTCTTTTCCCAAAAACCAAACCCTCAAAACATACAAAAACTGCATATTTATCAAAGTTGCATAGGCTCTCGTCCATTTGGGACTGAGGCTTAACTCTACACTACCATTCGTAAGACAACTTATTAACTTAGCTAAAAACACTACTAGAGTATATTAAGGTATGCTTTGAGCTTGACTTAATAAAAAAGAAGTGGTTCATATCACACACAAATGACCACTTATGATGCCTTAATCTAAAAAAGTATTGAACTTAAATAACTAAAACTGTTGCTAATCATAAACCAAACTTATGCCTATGCGAGAGTGAACTGAGATTTGGTAGAACTAACTAGGAGTGATAGAACTGATTTCTAAGTTGAGTACAAGTCTACATGTGCACTGTTGGAGGCCACTGAGAGATAACTAGGTGTGTTGGCAACTTCTTCTTTAACTTATCTCTTGGGGGAAGAAGCAAGTCTTCTGGCACTTTTTCTGGAATCTTTGATATTTCTTCTGTAGTTTCGAGTATAGTTTCCCCAATTCCAGGCTGTGGTGTCACAGGGTGCAGATCTGAAGCTTCAATTCAGTACTTGTCGACTATCGTCGAGCTACTTCTAGACGAGCAATATGATGCCGTAGACTGGCTCAACATTCCTTTCGTTTGGCACTGTTTGAAAACTTTAAAACATGCAATTAATGAGGATAAGCCACTTCAGAAATTCAACATTCGGGAGATTTTGAATCCAAAGTATACACATCTCCCGAATGAACGAACTCGCGAAGTCATTAACCAACACTTATTTCTAATTAACCCGAGATTAATATATCTTATCATTAAACATTTCAGGATTTCAACATTCTGACTCTTCGACGTTCAAGAGCTTTTGAATGTAGAGTTCGAGAATCTCCCAGAGGACGATCTCTCGGAGTGACGTGGCCGCATGATGTCATAGCCAATGATGTGTAATAAAAAGAATGTGACACATGTCACCTGAAATAGTACAGATGACATAAACAAAGGTGCCTGAAATGAGTGCCATGTGTCATCTGGAATCAACCGACAAGTGGCATATGACACGTCTACTGAAGAAGAACTTATGAGAAAGGGGCTCCGATGCTTTGACACTTCGACACTTCTGCTTTCGGGAGATTTTGACTGTAGCATATGAATATCTCCTGAATGAACGATCTTACAGAGTGACGTGGCAGTTCAGGACTTCGACACTTCGGGGCTCTGACACTTCGAAGGTTTGCGCTTGTTCTGGATTAAAATCTCTTGGTGTGACAATGTTCAAGAGTGAAACTCCATACACTTTGTTGTTAAACCTCACGCGATTTTGAAACCTCAAATGCATAAGAGCCGTTGATCTTAATTGATTGTTGGATCTCCACCATCGAAAATTTAACCTGTCTGTTTGTTCATAATCTAAGCCTGAAACCCATTGCTCTGAATTGTTGTGTTTTTCTTTTGGATGTTTCCTGTGCAAACAAAGGACTTGGTTGACCTGTTGCACATTCAATGAAGGGTAAACATGATGACAAATATTTCGAATCCAAACCATGACATGCAATTATCCTTCAAGAAAACATAAATTGGTGAAAAGAATCAATCAAGAAAGATAATGATAAAAAATTGAGTCATTTAGTAATGGGAAACTGACTTAACCAACCAAAAGAGGAATGATTTTGATGAAGGTATAGGAAAATGAGAGAGGAGGGGCAGGGGTGTAGACTTAGGTCTCAACACTTGCCAAAAATCAGAAAAAAGTATTAGAGCATCTAGGGTGGTGCTATCACCCTTCATCCATATACATACAAAATCCAAATTAAAAGCTAATCTAGAGAAGAAAAATTTTGACATTTTTTCAAAGATTTCTAAACTAAGCATAAAATCAATATGCAAGTAGAGAAATATGAAATATGAAATGCATCTAAACTACTATGAGAAATCAAGATGCAAATGCAAGAAATCAAAATGACTTACCTACTTACCTGGGGGCCTCGGGGGCCTGAAGATTAGGTGATAGATGATGTCAAGTGAAGTCATACAACTAGTGCAACCAATTGATCATCTCATGAAATTATCTCCCCCTATGCTTGATCATGTGAAACAAAAAAGATAAATCTAACAAAAAATGATCATGAGCATAAATGGATATATAATCAATCAAAAAATAAAACTCATGGAGATGGGTGGGAGGGATAAAATCCTACCGGAGAGAGAAATCATCAGCCTGGTCATCCGTCCTGAAAGTGTAGCCACAAGCCTGATCAATCCACCTCTTAAAAGAGATACCATATGTAGATGATGTCTCGTCTTCATCTTCACTCAGAAAATCATTGCTCCCTGAAGGCTAAGAAATGAAAAGAGATCTCAAGAGAACCCTATGATTTCCAAAACAAGAGGAAATGATGTAAGGCACAAACTTAGATAAAAAATCCTTCGTCGAACTTAGGAAACGTCTCTTATTTGTCTGCAAATCCCTGCCCAAAGTCTCAACATGAAAGTGCTTATGTTTGGTAGTGTAGACCTTAGACTACTTTAGGTTGGCCATGACCTGGTGTCTATCAAAATCTGAGCACAATGGCTAAAAGTCCTCATAGAACAAATCTACATCCTCAAAACGGTACATATCAAGGGATGACTGAAGATCACTATGGGTATGCTGCGACAAGTCATTGTCGAAGGGGATGAACAAATATGTAACCATATCATCACTAGACTGCCAAATATATGAATCATACATGCATGAAGACCAGTCCTCTGAAGATGACACTTCAACCCACTCTGCCTAAGAGCTACCCTCAATGTCATAAATCATATCTCTATCAACTATGAATCAACCCACATCCCAACTATGTCTCCCAACCTGTATGAAATCATCAATGTGGTTGTCAACTATATCTGAGGGTTGTTCCACGAATTCATATGCATCATAGGAGCCAATTACTTCTTTGTTAGACTGGAGAAATTCAATTCCTTCAAAAGGGAAAGTCGATAACAATGTCTTGTTCAAGCCTTCTGCAAGAGAAACTTCATTGAGATCCTTTTGACAAATTTTCACATTTCCAAAGTCATGGAACAAAGCATCATCAAAGTTTTCAAACGGATTATAACTCATCACGTTCTCTTATTGATGTATAGGAGAAGAAAAGGTTAGGGTAGCTTCAACAAGATATTCAAATTCTTCATCACTAAGGCTAATTGTTTCTTCAACTTCATGTGCAAGAAGAAAACAAGGCATAAGCAAATGTTCTTCTTCAGGTAGTAGCACATATATCAATGTCTCCTTCTTCTCATCAACGTCTTCTTCTTCTTGGCAACTTTTTCCATGGGTATTTTTTTTAATCGAATCTTCGTAAATAGGATCAGAAAATTCACCATCTTGATCTTGACCTCTAATGATTTTGTAGACTTCCTTGGGCATGGAGAGAGGTTCTTCGTTATTTGGGAAATTTTTCTAGTACCCATACTTCTTGGCCACATCATTCTATAATGCTCTTGTTACAAAGTATGCAATGGCCACTTCCCAAGTTGAATTTAGGGTAGGCCTTTCCTCATAATTGTCGAGGATGGAATCATACTCATCTTCTCTTTGTTAACATAACTTAACCAGAAAGTCTTTGTCAAGACAAATTTATATCAGTTATTCAAAAAAATTGTCATCTTCTTCTATGCTTTCCTTGAGGATATCAAGACTTTCCTCAACGCTCTTGTCATCTTCTTGTCTTTCAATTGTTGTTTCAACAAACTCTGGAAGAAGCGTTTCTCTCAAGCTTTCAATAGGATCAATGATCTAAAATTTTTGAAGACTTGTATTCTTGAAAATATTTACAAGTTTTAATTCAAGTGTTCTTAAGCAAATGAATCAATTTTGCAAAACACAACTTTATAGAAATTACACATTCAAGATGCATATAAACAATAGCAAATAACAGTGAACAGAAAACACATAACACAACAAATGATAAAGGAGTTCACCCCTCTCTTGGGCTACATCTCCTGGTCCAACTTCCAATGGAACTTTTGTATTATTTGCACAAAGTGCTAAAATATGTGCTTTACAATGTTCAAAATGCCAAATAGATGGCTCCAATGGCTTCAGAACGTCCAAAAACTCCTAGCTAGGCTTTTTCGGCACCTCGTTTGGCCAAAAATTGAAGAAGATAGGCTTCCTGGAAGATCCCCTTCAAACTTGTTGTCTCTGGATCGCCAAAATGCACCTCTGTCTCTTCAACCTAGCCCCCGTGTGCATTTATGTGTTAAAACTCAGCACCGAGTGAAACCGCACAAACGATGTGAACTGTAGGATGGTTATGTGCCTAGCCCCTAACCGCCAAGGCCGTG
This sequence comes from Picea engelmannii, assembly GCA_009831015.1. Classification (NCBI taxonomy): domain Eukaryota; kingdom Viridiplantae; phylum Streptophyta; class Pinopsida; order Pinales; family Pinaceae; genus Picea; species Picea engelmannii. Next base: position 16,391 of record ML850464.1, read on the forward strand.
GGCACATGGGCCACCATATGACCGCGCGCATATATAAAAAGGGCCACATTTAAAACCATATGGTAATGGGTCGGAGGTACGTGCCGGTGGTTATATTGTATACACACATGACCGGGGGCCGGGGCTAAGCCTCGGCCCGGACCACGCCCATTTCAAAACTATTCAAATTTAAATAATTTTTAAAAGGTTTAATGTTAAGAACCATGTGGGTGGCACGCCAGTTGGGCGACCCTTCCCAAAGCTTTGCCCCTGCCCGGAGGTCGCGGGGTCGAATCCAACCAACAACATAAATTTTAAACCAATGCCAGGGTGACACGTGGCAGCCATTGACTGGGCCATGTGTCAGCATTCCATTCACCACCAATGACACGTGTCATACGCCAACTCGTCCACACGTCCGCCAACCAACATCTACCACGTGTCGTATGGCCCTGCCATGTGTCGTACATCTCTGTCACGTGTCGTATGGCCCTGCCACGTGTCATACATCTCTTTCACGTGTCGTACGATCTACCACGTCAGCATCCGTACGGATTGTACAGTCAACACATTTTTTTTACTTGTTTGTCGATTTGAACAGAACGTGATATCTCTCTCATCCGACGTCCATTTGAACCCAAACGAGTTGCGTTGGGTTCGTGACAATGAGGCCTACGCTCCCATTTGATTTGAAACGATTCCAAGCACTTTGAATTTTTGAGCAAAATTTGACCCCCTGGATCACACCTCCCCATTGGAAAGCTTTTGGACATCCAAAAGACTATTTTCAGTCTATTTGAAGATGAGGGTATAGTTCCCTCACCTTTCCAACCTCAATCCACTTGGCTTTGCTTGGATTTTTTCCTTTAAGACCAACTCGAAGATATTCCACATTTCCCCGTTTTGAAGTTCTCATTCTCCTGTCAAGAATTATGTCTTCATGAAGTTCTATAAGATATTCTGGGGAGAAATCATCTATAGAAGGAATCTGAACATGTTCTCCTTGATCATCAATCAAAGGAGGCTCATACAATTTCAAATTCTCAACATTAACAACTGCATACATTTGCATATAAGGAGGCAAATC